>CM062809.1:545153120-545437705 GCA_031772625.1 Pinus tabuliformis
CCAGACTTGTTTGTAAAGGGTATGCACAGCAAGAAGGAATAGATTTTGAAGAGACCTTTGCTCCTGTGGCAAGACTTGAGGCTATCCGAATGTTCCTTGCTCTCTCAAGCTTTCAAAACTTCAAGGTATTTCAAATGGATGTGAAATCAGCCTTTCTGAATGGAGACTTAGAAGAAGAAGTATATATTGAGCAGCCAGATGGTTTCATTCTTGGGAATGATCCAAACCTTGTATGCAGATTGAAAAAGGCTCTATATGGACTCAAACAAGCTCCAAGGGCTTGGTACTATCGGTTGGACAAATATCTTCACCAACAAGGCTTTTCAAAAGGATCAGCAGATAGCAATCTCTATATAAAAGTTGAAAATAACAAATTGCTAATTCTTGTTGTTTATGTAGATGATATTATCTTTGGCAGCAATGAAGAGACTATGAGTCAAAACTTTGCCTCGGTTATGCAGAAAGAATTCGAAATGTCACTACTTGGAGAATTGACATATTTTCTTGGATTGCAAATTCAACAAAATGAAGGAGGTATCTTCTTGTCTCAAACCAAATACCTCAAGCAGATCTTGAAGAAGTATGGCATGGAAGAGTCAAAGCCAGTATGTACACCCATGGTTACAGGATGCAGCCTCAGTGCAAATGATGAATCAGCAGCAGTTCACCAACCCACTTATAGATCCATGATTGGGAGTTTGCTCTATTTGACAGGTACCCGACCAGATATTACACATGCAGTAGGAATTGTTGGAAGATTTCAAGCCAACCCAAAGGAAACTCATCTTCAGGCAGTCAAAAGAATCTTCAAGTATCTTCAAGGGACCCAAAACTATGGCTTATGGTATCCTAGAAATACAGATCTCACTCTTCATGCTTACACATATGCAGATTGGGCTGGAAGTGTGGATGATAGGAAAAGCACAAGTGGTGGTGCTTTCTTCATGGGTTCCAGATTAGTATCTTGGTTCAGCAAGAAACAGAGTTCGATTGCCTTATCTACAGCTGAAGCAGAATATGTGGCTGCGGCATCTTGTTGCACACAACTTCTTTGGATGATGCAGACCTTGCAGGACTTTCAAATCACTTGCACTCCACCAGTTTCTATCTTATGTGATAATACTAGTGCAATCAGCATTTCAAAGAATCCAGTCATGCACTCAAAGACCAAGCACATACCAATCAAGTACCATTTTCTCCGGGAACAAGTGCTTGAGCAGAAGGTCAAGTTGGAGTATGTTCCTTCTAAGGAACAAGTTGCTGATATTCTCACAAAACCACTGCCCAGGGAAACTTTTGAATATCTCAGACAAAAGCTGGGAGTAGTTGATGCTTCATCCTGCTGTTGAAGCTTGTCTGTTCTACAGAAAAGTTGGTATACGCAAGTTACGAAAGGTATATACGCGTATACACGCGGATTTATGCTGGGAAAGTCGCGTGTATGGTGTACGCTTGTTGCAGAGAGTATATCCGCGTCCATACGCTGTTTTGTGCAGGATAAATCGCGTATATGGAGTTCTGAGCAGCAAGGGCAAACTCTGGTTTGAAAAGGTCTGAGATGGGTATGTCAGAATCCTTCAGACACAGTTTCAGGAGGTGCAGCAGGCACAGGTTCAGGGGGAGCAGCTTAAAAGTCTCATAAAGCATTGTTGGCATTTAGATGTTTTGGTTATTGGTTTCAGGAGAAGGAGCTCAGAAAGAAATCCTGGTTGCTGATCTAAAAGATGTTTATCAGATGCTGCTGGTGACTTTCATAAGTCTTGGTCTAGATCTGTTGTCTCTATGTCATGTATCTCTTTTGTGATATATCTTTTATGATGTCAAGGCCATGTAACGGCCTATGTTGGTTTCCCCACTATGCCTGGGATGATTGATGTAATATAATTGGTTGTTTCTGATGTGTTCCCTCTTGGTAGGGAGTATGGATGTATGTATTGAGTCTTTTGGTGATAGGAAGGTTCCTTATGGTGTAGAAGTCTTGGTTCTTGTTGAAGAACATCTTTTGCAGATCTGGCCTACAGTCAGGGGGAGCATGATTCAGCACAGCCAAGCAGAGGTATCAGCATGTACTCGGGGGGAGCATAGCCCTTTGCCCTTGATGACAAAGGGGGAGAATGATTCTAAGGATCTTGAGGTTGCCATCAAGTCCAAAGGGGGAGATTGTTGGCATTTTGGCACAGGAGTGGCGCTTTGATACAGGTGTTGTCCTTGATGGCAACTCTCTTTGATGACAGATCTCCGTTCAGACTACAGAATAAAGAGAAATCTAATATACGCCGGTTAATCAAGTCCAAGTTGCGTATACACGCAGTCTATATGCATACTAAGTCGCGTATACGCAGGTTATATATATACGGAGGCGCGTATGCACGCAGATATATGAACAGAAAAGTGCGTATATGTCGGGAAGCTTCCCTTTGGTCCATGGTAGTTAGTCCTCGGTACTTGAGCCTATGTATTTGGACCAAAGTATCTCGACAGACGTGTTGATCCCTAGTTTCTAAGTTGATGGTATTGGATTTCTATGGTTTGGCCCTTGGTATTGAGCAAGGCCTAAGGCTATATAAGGAGGAGAAGATCATTAGGCAAATTATCAAGTAAAGGCTTGAATATCTGAAGAAGAAAGAGATCTGGTGCAGGTTCTGGGTTGCTTGATCTAAGCTAAGGAGAGATCACTTCGGTTGATGAAAGACTAGATCAAAAGGATAGATCGGGATCTAATGATTTGAAATGCTCTATTATGATATGGTTGATTATGCGTATTTCTAGATCTGCATACTGACGCAATGTTATGTTCTGGGTCTAACTGATGTCTGGTACAGCTGCAAGTTGATAGAATTTATTTTTAGATCTGTACGCAGGTTGGCTTCGGTAAAAGCGCGTGTATACGCGGGTTTCTCTCATTGAAGTAGCGTATATATTTTGGAGCTTGATTTTTGAGTTACAGTTGGGTCTGACTGTTATTGCAGAGTTCTGCAGTCTGCTCTGTGTTCTGGTAACTGGTGATTGACAGGGTTCAGTGGTTCAGTGATTCAAAGTTTGATGATGCTAGTATTGGTTGTTTTATGCTTCAATGATCTGTTGTGAAAGTTGAATGAATTGTGGTCTACAGATTGTAATGTTGTGCTTCAGGAATATCCAGTCTGAAAATGTATGAAAGGTGGTACCTGAAAGAAAGAAGATTGTAGGTCAGCACCTACGTACTAGTATCTTAGCTAGTACAAGAGCAAAGGGGGTTGGAGCTCCCTTCCAAGGAAGTTTGGAGAACGAGAGAAGGTTGTAGCCTTCTGCAGGTTGTAGCCTGCGTACTGGTATAAGGCTGCACCAGTACAAAAAGATTGTAAACTGAAGTTTCATATTAAAGAAAGATAGAGACGACTTGCAGCAGGTGGTTTTCACCCACATTGGGTTTCCACCTTATATCTTGGTGTTCATGTGTGTGGTTTCTGTGTGATCTGTTCTACTGCATCTGTTTACTCTTAATATGGTGAATAATGTCCTCATGCACTTAACTGAAGATAAACTGACTGAATTATAAGATTTCTAGTTATACGTTGTTTTCTTTATTCACAGTTGCATGTACACGCTGGTTCACTTAACGAAAGTAGCGTATATGTTTCTGAGCATTGAAAAAGTTTTATAATTCTGATAATACTGATTCACCCCCCCCCCCCCCCTCAGTATTATTTCCAACACTATCATACTCGTCGGCTTCTTTGTCTTTCTGCTCAATGGTAGGTATAGATTTTTATGATACAGATAATATTCCATAGTTGGTAGTTTTGGCCGTTAAATTTTTCGACCCTAAACCTCCATCTTTTTCCATTGCTCCCACTCAAACTAGGAACCCTTCTCTCCTACAAGTTTATTAGCCAAATAGACCTTCGGCTTTGATACCAATTGTTAGAAAATTATATATTACAGAGCAATAGAACACATAAAATATATTGCAGAAATATAAACACATAAAACAAGAGAGACACAGATATACGTGGTTCACCCAATTTGGGCTACATCCATGGAGAAACAACCAGTCCTTCCTTTTATATTATCTAGCAAAATGAAGAGATACAACCTACAACAGATCCATTGTAACTCCCTCTTTGCTCTCACACAATCTCCTCTCTCTTTCTCGCTCAGAATATAGATCTACATAGAAGCAATACAATTCCTTCATATATAGCGAGGGGTTGCCTTCTAGGGAAAAAAAGCCCTAAATTAAACATAAATTCTACCATCAGATCTCCGCCTAATGAATGGCCTAGATTGACTACGAAATTACAACATTTTACAAGGAAATTTTACATATATTTTTAGCTTCGAGGGAACTGCGCCCCCCCCCCCCCCCCCCCCCCCCCCCCCTCCAAGACTCCCCTTGCGGCGTACATTTTACGAGCGACGTTGCTGCCACATTACAAACTAGGGTCCAATGTAGCGATACCTCTAAATAAAGAAGATAATCAGGCTCCACACCCAACAATCTCCTACTTGGAGACTAATTATAGCAACTACACCACTGCTTCATTTGCTGGAAAATGACTCCACTTTGGACCTAGTTGTTTCTCATATTCTTCATCATACTTGAAGACCAATTGAAACAGAGCAGAATCTCAGTTTCTCCCTGGTTCCAACTTTCATTAACATATCTGCATAATTATGGCTAGTGTGTATCTTTTCTAGCTTCAATTGTCCATCTTCCAATGCTAATCGTATGAAATGGTACTTGAGCTATATATGTTTAGTCTTGGAATGAATTGCAGAGTTCTTTGCAAGATGTATGGCACTCTCAATGTCACTATATAACCTTCCCAACTCCTGATTCTTACCCAATTCATCCGTTTGTAACCAAATCATTTCTTTACTAGCCTCTGTAGCAGCAACATACTCTGCTTCCGTTGTTGAGAGTGCAACAACACTTTGCAGTTTTGAGACCCAACTGACAGTTGTTCCACCTACAGTAAACACATACCTCGTGGTGCTCCTCTTGTTATCTCTAGAACCCACCATATCTACAACAACATATCCCTGTAGAGCAATGTTTGAACCACCAAAGCATAATGCTTGATTTGTGGTACCTCTCAAACACCTGAGAATCCACTTCACTACCATCCAATGTTCTTTTCCTGGATTGTTCATGTACCTGCTTATAAGCAGCAATAGCAGAGGTAAACATGTTAGGCCCCTATACTACTAGTGTAACCCCTTATTGTTATTAGTACAACTCCCTTATTATATTGATGTACCCATGTAGTGCCCATATTGTTACTATTGTGCCCCATAGAAACCCACTATTGTTATTATTGTGCCCTTACATTATTATTGTTATGTCAGCTCTGATTATATTATGATCCCTTATACTCCTATATATAGAAAGGAGGTCTTTTAATTGTATCATCCAAGAATTGTTCATTTGTAATGTAAAGGAGGTTGCCCCCTCGAAGAGGCTAAATTCTAAGGCATTAAACTATCTTTTCTATCTTTTTGTGAGCTGGTTTCATAACATTTGGTATCAGAGCTTTGGATTCTAGGGTTTTGCTTTTCCAAACAGGTCATCGTGGCATTTTCGCTATAACTTTTTTCTGCACCATTTCAGACTCTAAAACAAAAACCCATTTGAGAAGAAATCGTGCTAAAGCGCGGGTCCGAATTTCGGAGCTTTTATCGCTATATTATCAGAGATATGATCAAAGGAAGTTAGGATTTTTGCAAGCTCCAAAATTTAAGTTAAAATAGGTCATCATGATATTTTCGCTATAACTCTTTTACTACAAAGTTTCAGAAGCTAAAACAAAAACCCATTTGAGAAGAAATCGATCTGAACTTTGGATCCGAATTTCAAATCATGTCTTGCTACATTTTCAGAGATATGGTCTGAGCAAGTTAGGGTTTTTGCAGACCCCCGAATTACATTCCAAATAGGCCACCTTGGGAAAATTGTCATAATGGTCTCTCTGAGCATCATATTGAAATTTCGTAAGAAGTTACAGAAAGAGGACGGATTGTAGTTTGCTGTTTATATTTTTTAGATCCTAAGGTCAAAACAGTGACACGTGGCACTTCATACAAGTTCGCTCTTCTGAAAAGGTATATAATCAGGTCATCTTGGGAGATTGTGCATAACTCTTTATTGGAGAATCTAAATTTGATCATACTAGTGGCATTGGAAAGAGGACGCAAAGGACTACTACAGGTCGCAATTTTAGAGCTAGAAGAACCTAAATTATAGAGTTATAGTCATTTCAAGATCGAGCTCCTAAAATCAAGAAAAGGCGATATGAGGAAGCTTGATGGCAAGGATCTAGTAAATTGGATACTTCAGATGGAGCAATATTTTGATCTACATGGTGTACCACTGTTACAAAAGGTATGTATTGCATCTTCATATTTAGAACCGGATCAATTTTTATGCTATAAAGGGCTTTGTTCTCGTAAACAACTTGTTACATGGTCAATTTTCACGAAGGAAATGATAGCACATTATGAGGATACAAAGAGTAGCACCTTCTTTAGAGCAACACCACAACAATTGGAAAGAGTAAAAGGGCTTTGTTACATGGTGGAAAGTAAAATTATGGCAACAAGGAAGTCTACCCCTCACAACTATAAAGATGGAAGTGTTTCTTCTCCTAGCCTTCCACAACCTACAAGGGTTAAACCACAACAATTGGAAGAAAAAAGAGAAAAAGTGCTTTGTTACAATTGTGATAGCAAATGCACTAAAGGTCATAAGTGTGCTGAGAAGAAATTATTTTACATAGAGTATGAAGAGGAGGAACAAAAGGATCAAGAAACATCAAAAGAAGAGGATATACACCAGGACCCAACCCCAGAGAAAGAAGAAATGAATCAGACCATATCTTGTAAAGCATTGGCAAGAATTACCACTCCTCAAACTCTCAACATAGAAGGACATATCAAGAAGAAAAAGGTGCAAGAAGTGAAAGATGACATCGAGAAAGAAGAAATGAATCCAACCATATCTTGTAATTCATTGGTCGGAATTACCACTCCTCAAACTATCAAGATAGAAGGGCATATCAAGAAGAAAAATGTTCAAGAAGTGAAAGATCACATCAAGCATCAGGAAATGAATCCGACCATATCTTGTAAAGGATTGGAAGAAATTACCACTCCTCAAACTCTAAAGATAGAAGGACATATCAAGAAGAAAAAGGTTCAAGTAGTGAAAGATCACATCGAGCATCAACAACAAGTTCTCCAATTTTTAAAAGATAACGCCACTTTGGTGCAAAATCGAACAAAACAATAGGTAGATCAACATCGTAGTGAAAAATGTTTTGATGTAGGTGATTAGGTATTTTTATTGCTACATCTCAAGCAAGCTATTTATGAGAAGGAAATATTGGCAATACTACATGCACTTAAGAAAAGGCGACCTTACCGAATGGGAAGACACTTCAAGGTAAAACTGGATCATGATAGTCTTAAATACTTTTTAGAACAACTATTATCTTTAGAAGAACAGAAAAAATGTGTCACAAATATGTTGGGTTATGACTTTGACATCATCTATAGAAAATGGTAGAAGAACAGAAAAAATGTGTCACAAATATGTTGGGTTATGACTTTGACATCATCTATAGAAAATGGAAGCAAAATTTTGTTGCAGATGCACTCTCAAGAAAGGATGAGGATGTGGAAGCATTGTTTTGTGATATTTCTATTATCCAACCAGATTGGATAAATGAAGCAAGGGATGAATGGAAGAAGGACGAAGAAGTATGGCCACTTATTCAAAAGTTGCAAAAGATCCCAATTCAAACAATATTGCCAGAAATTGAAGAGGAAGGAAAATCCATATTGGAACTCGGAGCAGTCATAGAAACAAGAACCCGATAGCTACGAAATCAATCAATTTCAGAATATCTCATCAAGTGGAAGAACTTACCCGCTGAAGATTCCACATGGGAGGACAAGAATTTTATACAGAAGCATCAAGAACTACTCAAGCGTTGAGGACAACACTTTTTGAAGGAGAGGGGCATGTTAGGCTCCTATACTACTAGTGTAACCCCTTATTGTTATTAGTACAACCTCCTTATTATATTGATGTACCCATGTAGTGCCCATATTGTTACTATTGTGCCCCATAGAAGCCCACTATTGTTATTATTGTGCCCTTACATTATTATTGTTATGTCGGCTCTGATTATATTATGACCCGTTAGACTCCTATATATAGAAAGGAGGTCTTTTCATTTGTATCATCCAAGAATTGTTCATTTGTGTAATGTAAAGGAGGTTGCCCCCTCGAAGATGCTGAATTCTAAGGCGTTAAACTATCTTTTCTACCTTTTTGTGAGCTGATTTCATAACAAAACATACCAGTGCATAACAAGGGCAAGAGGAAGATTGTCGACAGCATGGAGGAAGAGCAAAGTTGCAAGTTCCGAGCAAACCCACTTTTGCAGAAAGAACCTTTGGCAATATAGGCAAAGAGGCAATAGTGCAACAAGAGAAATGCACAAAGGTAGAGAGAGAAAAGCAAAATGGAGGAAACAGAGAAGGAGTTGCACGAATTGAAGGAACAACTCGGAAGAAACATGAGTTGCGTAGACAAGAGAAGGAAACACAGCATGAACAGGTACAACACGGGGTGCAACTTGTACAGACAGATGAAACTACGCCCATACATATAGTAGACTCATAAGAATAGCTGGCATCAGGAAGACAGGGTGAACCATTGCAGGAGTAGGACTTCGCTCAGGAGATAGAGAAATCACTTGAATATATGGATACGAATATGGAACAACGGGAGTTAGAGAAAGACATCAACCTCATGCCTCACCACCAAGAGGTCAACCCACCAACTTCACCGCATCTAGAAGAGGATCAAGTCCCAAGTGACCAAGGAGACACTGAAATCCTTGGAGACAATCCAGAGGAGGAGATGCACAACATCTCATTCGATGAGTCCCAACATAGAGTTGTACAATCTCGTAGAGTGTTGACTCCAGATGATCATACATCACTTTCTCAGTTTGAGGAATGAGTTATCATTTCTGACATTTGCAAACATCTAGTAGCATTGGTCGATAATACTAGAGCATATGCCGAAGCCACTAGCTCGAGTGTTCACTTCCTAATAACTGAGAAAGAGCGAATGGCTAAGGAGCTACAAATGGCCAAGCAAGGAGGAGAATAGGTTACAGCATCCGCTCGAGTAGAATTGAAAAAGGAAATACTGGATAAAGTATTGTCCCTTAACACAATCATGCAGGCGTTGTATTTGAAGTTTGGTACCGTGCATAAGGCATTCATCCATCTCAATGGTTGTCAGCAACGATGTGCTAAAAGAGCACATATCTTGTCGAACATGCATGTTGTTGTTGATTACATGAAAACATGGATGATGAGATACAAGGGAGCCCCTCTACACTTGCCTAAGATGATGAATCCCAGAGCAGTCAAGCTGAATGCACTTATTCGGAGTCAAATCCGGAACTACGAAGATCTCCCGCAACTTTTCACTATCGTACAGGCTTCCCAAGAACATGTATTCAAGAGTATGGATGTTGTTGTGCGCACACATGCAATCCCATCTATTGGGACACTCACCCAAGTGAAGACAAAGGCACAGGTCTGACTGGAGCTTGACTCGTACTTTGACAATTTGATGCGCATAGCCACCAACCCAAACTTGGTGATCAGTGCAGACACCATGCACAAGTATGTTGCTAGTCCGGCCACACTCAAGACAATGATGTGCACGCTATCAGATGAGTTGGACAGAGGAGCCCGAGCAGTGTACCCGAATGCTATGGAGGCAAGAGTTCGTTTCAAGAAAGATGTCACCTTAGAGTACATGGACACCATTGTGGATTACCAAGCTTGGCATCAGTTCTCTACTGTCGACCACAATGAGGATGTCAAAGAGTTGGTCTTCCAAGAGTTGTCTGATTCATAGTGATGTCTTGCATGGCTTTCTCAAGCCATTTTGTCTCACATGGATACATGTGCATTGTAATGCAACGTCGTGTCAAGTGTAAGTTCAAGGGTAGATAGTTGGATGTAACAGTCATAGAGTAGATGAAGAGTCATGAGGGTAGATGAACTGTCACAAAGGGAAATGTCAAGGGCCACCCAACCCTTTTCTATATATAATCACTCATAACACATTGTAGGGGCTTTTGGTCAGCCAAGCTTCCAATATGAGTATCTTAGAGAAATCTTGGATAGTATTGTAACGAACCTTGGCTTCTCAACCGTGCAGAGCTAGTATATCTCTTTGGAGGAGCAAGCGACAGTGACTATAACATTTTGTTGTCGAAACTAGTGGTTGGTCATGGATGTATTGTATGATTGGAACTTACACTTCTAAATATAACAGAGCCAACACGTTTCATGCATATGTCATATTGTATTTCAGTTATCTTGTTTACTCTAAATGATATATGTATCTGTTTGCTTACACATGCAATTGTAGCTATTTTCTGTATATGTATGTATGAATCTTACTGAAATGTGTTGTTGGTTTAACCATCACTTTGGATTTCTAGCTCACTTGCCTTCCAGGTTGTGATGCATCTTAGCTCGTGTGTTCCCTTCTTAACTCTGTCTTGTCACATATTTCCAAGGGACGCACTCACCTCACCCTCCGTGTGTTAGAACCGCTTATGCACCTTCCTTGACTTATTGCATATTTCACACCCTTGCTACCAATAGGGACATATTACTTTCCTCTGTGTGAAACTGCGGTCAAGGTGGTACCATATGACCCACTATTGGGACTCCTACACCAAACGGTCTAAGGTCTAATTGGGACTTCTTACCAGGGATATTCCCTGACATGTTGGCAGGTCCAGCACCGTCAACATTTATGGCACTAGAAGGAGGGCTAGATGTAAAGTTGTGTCCTCTCATCCTGTTTTGAACCTTTGCACATTTATGATGGAGTCTTGCACTCTCAACCCTCCGCGATGTTTTTCGCATGCCGAGCATGTCCACATCACGAGGGAGTTCTTTGATCTCTTGTCTAAATGCACGCATGACGGTGAAGGCGAAGTGGCCTGGCCTATGTTCTTACATGACTTCCTTTCCATGCTTGATGAGAAAGATGGATGTTCTGATGAACAGGCTAGTTTTCTACTTGCATACACTTCGTGAATCCCCACTATGGTGGTTGTGTAGCCTACCAGCTAACAACGTGCACTCACTTGAGAACTTATGTGATCTCATTGAAGATATTTTCCATCATTTTGATCCAAAACATCTTGACCACAAACTATTACAACAATGGAAGGCTCCGCATGAATCACCTAATGATTTTTGGCAGCGCTTCTATGTTTTGTAGTTTCAAGCTCTAAAGAGCCAGATGAAGTTTCAATATCTCATTGAAATATTCGAGTATTGCCTTATCAAATTTCCAATCCCAAGAAGAAATATGAGCTCAAGCCTCACTCAGCATACTTCTGTGATGGATCTGCGCAATCATAGATGGATACGGTCACTGTCACAAGTGACCGTCCATCGTCCTCTCATCAAACATCTCCACCACTGCAGAGTGATGCAGGATATCAGGCACACACATCTGTTCAGCTGTCACATCCTCCCAACATCACTTCGCTTAATTTTCACATAGATTTGGTTGTGAGTCCGTCGAGTTGTAAGATGCATTTTGTACCACAACCTCCGTCTTCATATTCAGACGATCCTCCAGATGATATCGTCTTGTGCTCTTCCATTACCGACTCTACACTTGTTGTGAATGAGGATCAAGCCATCGACGGAGTTGGTGTTGCACAACCAACATGCATTGTCATTCATGAAGAGTATGACTGGGAGCTTGAGCATCAACACTCGGCGAAGGATGAATCCCTTCTATCTAATCCTCCTCCGTTCTTTCCTGACATCTTTGGTGAACCTGCCATCGATTATTTCGCATGTGTATCTCCATCTACAGATGCACCCCTTGTTGATCACTCACAAGACACACCGGATGTCAATCCATCAGCCGACAATGGAGAGGATAAATTATTCATTGAAAATCCACTTGGCCTTTCATTTTCCTTTTCTGGAAACACAGAGGATGAATTTTTCAGCTTCTCATCTACCCATCTATTTGATTTATCAGATCATGAGGATGCTGATGAAATCATTGATTTTTTTTATCGTAGCTGTCGTGATCTATTTATTGCCATATTAGATCACAATCATGATCCTATCGCAATTGATTTTTTGAAGCCACCTATTGACGATGATCTAACTGATGACAAAGTCGAAGCACCCTAGGCTGTCGAGGCACTTTAGCCCAAGCTGATGGTTATGTCAGGCCCTCATTGTCTTGTGGTTGGTTTCACTTCCGATCAGGAAATTGTTGAATCACCCAAAGCTCCTCATCACTCATTTGTATGCATTGAAGATAAATCTCACACACAAATCATGCTTCCTTCACTCGAACTGCACGATCCCATCGCTCATGCATTGGAGGAATCTTACATTGCAAGCACATGTGCATGATGCAATTTGTCTTTGTTTCTTTCGTTTGCTTGCATGTCACAGTCAAGAGTATGCATATGCTTCATAGCTACACGCAGTGTCGCACAACACTGTGTTAAGTCCACAGACTGTATGTCATGCGCTTGCACTCACTTATGTCATGTGGACGCTTTCAAACGTAAAGTGTGTTTATCTTCATTGTTGTATCTTTCTTGTTTGTCGGTTCGAACAACCGAGTTGCTCATGGACCAAGCCTTCACCAACATGGGTCAACCAATGCGTCGGTGGCTACATTGGAAATATCACTTCACATGATCAGGCCCATGCACCATTAGCTTAGAAGTAGGAGTAGTGTTTTCTTTCAGTTTGTTTGATTGCATGCATGTCTGCTTTCTTGCTTTGCATGTTTGTTTTTCTGCTTGCTTGTTTGCTTACTCACTTTGCTTTCACATTTACTTGTGCTTTTTCTTTGTTTTGTGTTTGTTTGCTTATTTTGTGTTTGTAGGTTAGTTTTGCATGAAACCATGCATGACTCTTGAAACAAGCTAGGTAAAGTACAAGAGGCATTGTGCAGCTATCACTACTTGGTTATATGTCATCTTACCTCTGTATGAAGAACTTGTTATCTTTAGTCCATGATACGTCGATGGAAAATATGTACTGTTCGAAGTGAACCTTGGTGAAAACACAATGCTTGCGCGCTAACTAGTGTCACCTACTCTAGTCAGTTGTTTTGGTTTAATCCTTGTCATCTTAGTCAAGTAGAGTAAGGTGAGGGGGGAAACCTTAAAAATCACGTCAGAGGTATATAATAAACTACTTCTCTAAAAGAACAACCTCTTCTGCTCTCAATAATTCGAGATCCCTCTTCCACCTCTTAAATGAATAAGTTCTATGCACAGTTATGAAAAATGAAAAATTAAAAGTGAAAATTTTCAAAAAATGAAAATGAATAAGGCAAAAGAAGAGAAAGGCTTCCTATGCAAAGAGGTGATGCAAGTAACTCTTCAGGGGTACTGACCAGGCTTGTTGGCAGTGGAGCCATGCTTGTGTTCCTGCGTGACTCCGCTGGGGTACTGTCTAGGCCTGCTCGCAGCGGAGCAAGACTAGAGATGAAACTAAGACTCTGACAACTATACTGCTTGTGCACCAATATACCCATCTACCCAAATCAAAACAATTGTGTTGAATTGGCTTGGAATGTTCCAGCTAACCAAGATCTTGGCAAATGCTACATCTTACAATCAAGCAAGTGTGGAAACTAAGGCGAACAGAGAACTGAACAATACTTCCGAAGGTGTTAGACTTACTTTTCACGAACAAGGTCCATTCAGAGAGTTGGAGTTCTACCAGTGTGTTGCCAAGTGTTGTAGCGACTACAACCACCATCCAAAATTTTTCCTTAGCTTCGTTTTGGAGCCTCCCTACCAACCATCCTCAGCAGCATGTCTTGCCTTTTCAAGTACATAAGCTTCAGTGATTTTCTATCAGATTGTCAGACAGTGCATCATGGCTTGTTGCACCCCCGTCATATGATGTTTCTCCGAACTTGGTCCAGCTGCAAGTTGAGAATCTCCCTCAAGAAATTGTGCAATTCTGGAGGGGAACCAACCTTCCCTCCAGAAATTGTGCAATTCTATCTGGCAGCTTGTTGGGCTCTAGAATTACACAAATCTGCCTGTCACCCTTCACTGAAAAAATTGTGCAATTCCTCCCAGCAGGACTGCTCAGCCCAGAAATTGCGCAATTTTGGGCAGCAGTTAACTGCTTAGCCCATAAATTGTACAATCCTTCTGGGTAGCCAGCCCAGGTCCCTTCTAGAATTGCGCAAATTTTCCCATCAACAGAGCAGGTTGTTGCATGTGCCATTGAGTTGACCAGTTCCACCCGGGACTGAGAACACTTGACCTACATGCACGAGCTACTTTTTCCCGGAATAGTAAAAAGCAACATGAAAAAGCATCCCTAGATTTTAGGGAACTATTTTTAGAAGCTGGAGGTTACATGCAAAGATCGTTTTAGAATCTTTCCTCTAAGTGTCGTTTTTTCCTAGATTTGTGGCATGCGCATCATGAGCCTCAAACTTATTTATTCAATGCTTCAAAGCTCACTTATTCACATCGATATTGGAGCTCTAACATCCCACAACACATCCAGGAATCTTTGACACATCCAGCTCAGCTATTCATGGGTAAGTCTGCTTAACTTGTCTTTTGCATCATTTTGTTGCTTTTTTGTTTTGGCGTGTGTGAGTGTTGTTTGCTTGATTTATGTGAACGCTTGTTGGATACACCCTTAACCTAACCCAGCAGGAATGCCAACTATAGAGATATCTTAAAGAACTAGGTGAAGGATCCGGCTAAATTCAGGATGACACCCAACCATGTCTACAGGATGAAAATACTGCGGAAGTCATATCAACTTGGTCATCTTTGCATGTCGTCTGTATGGCCAAGAAAACACGGAAACCTTCCCACAAAGTTGGGTGATTGTGTTGGACCAATAAGCCAGAGAAGAAAAAACATGAAACTGGTCCGACATGTTGGCTCATTAGCTGAAGGAACATGTAACAAGGGCTCAACAGCCACCCAAAGCTATTCAAGTAGAAATCTACATGTCTGCCTACATCTTGGATGCAATCTGTGCCCGTCAGGAGTTCCCAGGCTTGAATTGGTTATGGTCATAGGCAGAGACCTCTGTGAACACTTATTGTAAGATGTTGTTCGAATGCAGCTTCAGAGGAGTTATCATATAGTTGTCCGACCATTTTTTCACCCTAGTTTACAAGATGATATTCGAATAGGATCCACCCTGCATGTCGAAGGCAGCAATGGAGGCACTAATTGATATAGCAGATTGGTATGCCTCACTGTCCGGCACCTTCATACGGATGTACAACGTGGAGAAGCCTCCACATGTTCTTCCAAAGTTTTCCTTGGACAAACTCGTCATGCAGGAAGTATCATATCACATCTCGGTAGGATTGTCAGCTAGGCTGCACTGAAATAATAAGACACATTGGCCAACACTTCCGTTGTGCATCAGGGTATACGAGATATGGAGTTTCAAGCATGCTAATATCAAAGCAGAGGAGATGAATAAATATCCATTCGATGCCTGAAGTTACAATCCGTATGACCCGCATTGTCTTGTGAAAGACCACTGCATGAGAGTACAGTTTAACTAGATCCACGGGGCATGTCATCAGGTGGAGGAAGACCCATGGAGATATTTTTACAACTTCTCCAAACCCAATGAACCGATTGTCCTCGATGTGGAATGGTTAGAGAAGTAGCATGAAGTAGCATCCCGAAGAGCACCAAAAGCAACAGCAACAAAGGTAAACATACCAGTGCGCGACAAGGGCAAGAGGAAGATTGTCGACAACATGGAGGAAGAGAAAAGCTGCAAATTTCGAGAAAACCCACTAGTTGTGTAGAAAGCAGCTTTGGAAATAGAGGAAAAGAGGCAACAATGTGACAAGAGAAACACGCAAAGGTAGAGAGAGAAATGGAGAATGGAGGAAATAGAGAAGGAGTTGCATGAGTTGAGGGAGCAACTCCGGAAGGAACAGGAGTTGCGTAGATAGGAGAAGGAATCACAACATGAATGGGTACAATAAGGGGCGCAACGTGTACAGACATATGAAACTGCACCCATACAGATAGTAGACTCATCAAAATAGTTGGCATCAGGCGGACAGGGTGAACCATCACAGGAGCAGGACTTTGCTCAGGAGATAAAGAAAGCATTTGAACAGATGGATGCAGATATGGAGTAACAGGAGTTAGAGCAAGACATCAACCTCATGCCTCACCACCAAGAGGTTGACCTACCATCTTCACTGAATCGAGAAGAGGAGAAAGTCCCAAGCGACCAAGGAGATACTGAAATCCTTGAAAACAATCCAGAGGAGGAGATGCACAACATCTCATTTGATGAGTCCCAACATAGAGTTGTGCAATCTCGTAGAGTGTCGAATCTGGACGATCATACATCTCATGCGTAGTTTGAGGAATGAGTGATCGTGTCTGAGGTATGCAAACATCCAGCAGCATTGGTCGATGCTACCAGAGCATATGCCGAAGCCACTAGCTCGAGTGTTCGCTTCCTAATAGTTGAGAGCGAGTGAATGGCTAAGGAGCTACAGACGTCCCAGCAAGGGAGATAATTGGTTACAACATTTGCCTAAGAAGAATTAAAGAAGGAAATACTTAATGAAGTATTGTCCCTTGACACAGTCATGCAGGCATTGTATTCGAAGTTTGGGACCATGCATAAGGTTGTCGTCCATCTCAATGGTTGGCAACAGCGATGTGTTAGAAGAGCACGTATCTTGTCGAACATGCATGTTGTTGTTCATTAAATGAAACATGGATGATGAGATATAAGGGAGCCTCATTACACTTACCTAAGATGATGAAGCCCAGAGCGTTCGAGCTGAAGGCACACATCCAGAGTCAGATCCAGAACTACAAAGATCTCCCGCAACTCATCACTTGTCTGCAGGATTCCCATGCACGTGTATTCAAGAGTATGGATGTTTTCGTGTGTGCACATGTGATCCCATCTATTGGGACACTCACCCAGGTGAAGACAAAAGCACAGGTCTAACTAGAGCTTGACTCATACTTTGATCAACCCGGACTTGGTGATCAATGCACACACCATACAGAAGTATTTTTCTGGTCTGGTCGCACTCAAGACAATGATGTGCATGCTATCAAATGATTTGGACAGAGGAGCCTGAGAAATGTACCTGGATGCTATGGAGGCAATAGTTCGTTTCCAGAAAGATGTCACCTTAGAGTACACGGACACCATTGCAGATTACTCAGCTTGGCATCAGTTCAGTACTATCGACCACAGTGAGGATATCGAAGAGTTGGTCTTCCAACAATTGTCTGAGTCATAGTGATGTCTTGCATGGCTTTCTCAAGCCATTTTGTCTCACATGGGTACATGTGCATTGTAATGTAATGTCTTGTCAAGTGTAAGTTCAAGTGTCGATAGTTGGATGTAACAATCATAGAGTAGATGAAGAGTCATGAGAGTAGATGAACTGTCCTAAAGGGGAATGTCAAGGTCCACCCCACTCTTTGCTATATATAGTCCCTCATAACTCAGTGTAGGGGATTTTGGTCAGCCAAGCTTCCAATATGAGTATCTTAGAGAAAGCTTGGACAATATTGTAACGAGCCTTGTCTTCTCCTTGTGTAGAGCTAGTATATCTCTTTGGAGGAGTAGGCGGCAGTGACTATAACATTCCATTGTTGGAACTAGTGGTTGGTCATGGATTTATTGCATGACTGGAACTTACACTTCTTAATATAACAGAGCCGGCACGTTTCATGCATATGTCGTATTGTATTTTAGCTATATTGTCTACTCTAAATGATATATGTATATGTTTGCTTACAGATGCATGTGTAGCTATTTTCTGTATATGGATGTATGAATCTTATTGAAATGTTGTTTTGGTTTAACCATCACTTTGGATTGCTAGCTCACTTTCCTTCCATGTTGTGATGCATCTTAGCTCATGTGTTCCCTTCTTAACTCTGTTCTGTCACAGCTTTCCAAGTGCACACTCACCTCACCCTCCGTGTGTTAGAACTGCTCATGCACCTTCCTTGACTTACCGCATATGTCACACCCTTGCTACCAACATGGACATCTTACTTGCCTCTGTGCGAAACCACAGTCAAGGTGACACCGTATGACCCATTGCTAGGACTCCTACACCAAACGGTCTGAGGTCTAATTGGGACTTTTTATCGGGGAGATCCCCTAACATGTTGGCGGGTTCAGCACCGTCAACACCTAGTATTAACCAAATAAATCAATGAGATAATCAACTTTTGGTACATGGAAAAATCTAACAATTCTAACTCAGAGTCTCTCAAATTTCTCAAATGCATCACCATGGGAATCACCATTGATTTACAATCCATTATTCCAAACTTCTATAGGATATTGATAATATATTTTCCTTGAACAAGAAATATTTCTCCAATATTCTACCATAAAAAAGGCCCCGAGTAGTAGTTCATCAATCCAAGATCCTTCATATCGAATTCAAAGGCAAACTCCCTCTTACACTAAATAATGAGATGATCCACACTTGTCAAAAAATAAGTCATCAACATATAAAATAGAGTCAGAGGTTTATTTTTCTCAACCTTTAATTATAAGTTTGGATCATCATCACTTTTGGAGAAACCAAGCCTTATCAAGTAACTGTCAATTCGAGAGTACCAGGCTCTAAGTTCTTGCTTAAGTCCATACAAGTATTTCTTGAATCTGCAAATGTGAGACTCTATTCCATGAACCTCAAAACCTTGAGGTTGTTGATGGGCCTCTAAATTAGACACAAATTAAGGCCCATCTAAAATTTCTTAGGCACATGAAGGCTATATTAAATCTATCCTTCTACACTTAATAATGTTTTTTTAGCTTTAGTATCTTCATTAGGAAGGTTTAAAGATAATTGCATATGTGTGCTGAATCTTATTTATTTTTGTAGAATACTGTGAGAATATTGGGCAGATTATGAAGATTTGGAGGAGGAGATAATATAGGGACTTTCTCCCTACTACAGGAGGATCAATATTGGATAATAAACCAGGAGGATATTATAAATTATTGCGGAGCTCCAATGATTGAGAAAATCTAGGAATGTGTGCCCTGTCATTTAATGCAGATTCCTAGTGTTGGGAACTAGATCCACTATTTGAGGGATTTTGGAGGGGAAAGCTTCCTCCTTTCAAGGATAATACTTCCTCATCATATTTTATAAGTACCAATTCGAATTTTACTCTAGGGGCACGTATTTCTTAATCTTCTTAAGGAGAAAACTTGTATTTTTGCAACTCCACTTTCATTTCTAGCATGGATGTACTTGGATTGATTCAAATAATGAAGATTGGTGCCATTTTTAGCTTCCAAAGCTTGGCATCCTTCATATGAATATGAGTATCCTTGGGCTTGGCCATCCCAAGAGCCTCAGAGCCCTTTTGTATAATTTACTTTTCTTCTTTTCACTTCTTATTCACATGCATCTCTTGTTCTTGTTTTTTCCTATTTCTGCATTTAGTATTGATGATTTTTTGTTGTAGGATTGGGTTAAATGGTTGAAGTGAGTTCTTCAGTAGGTTATTTATAGAGTCACAAGCATGATTTCATCCTTTTAATATATTTCGAAGGTCATAGTCATCATTGAGCTACTTGGATTAGTTTACTTATTCACATATCTAAAAATTTTGAAAGTCCCTTGTAGAAAATAGTAGTAAGTTTATGCTATTTTTTAGAACATGTTTATGAGCTTCATTTGAGTTGATTCCACTTGGATTAGGTCATACAAAAATTCAAGTTAATAAAAAAAATTACCCCATTGCATTTTCACTTGATTAGGTTAGGAATTTGATAGGTTAACTAGCTCACTAGTTCTTGAATTTCTAGATTTTAGACTAGTAATTTTCTGCTATTTTATAACACATGTGAACAAAGGTATTTTGGAGTGATTCTGCTTGGAATGGAGGCCTAAGACATACCAATCAATAAAAAAAAAAATTCCCATCCTATTTTCATTTGATTTAATTGGTCATTCGGTGAGTTATCTCCTCATGTTGCAATTATGTCTTCTCCTGTAACAAATTTGTCCCTTCCTATAGCAAACCTGTAACATCACTTTCCTTCATCAGTTTTGATCCGCACTGCAGCTGTGACTTATTCTAGATGAATAATGACTCCCAACTATGATTTTATGGTAAGGGGAATATCCTAAGCCACTCCAACCCTTCTTGTTATTCACTACAAAAACATAGTAGACTTAGTTTTTTTATCACAAGTATGATGCAAGTAGGTTACTGATTTACAAGCAAGTGTGAACTGGGTAGATGGTACGTGCAATTCTAATTGGTAGCTTGATGAATTATTCAAGATAAAATAACTTTCTTTTTGCAATTAGATTAACCTTTTTTCTTTCATGAATTGATTAGTTATCACTTACAAGTTGAGAAAGTAGCATTTCCATTTCTTGCAAATAGAGTAACAATTCCATTTTTACATTGACTTCATGACATTCACTCCATTACATCAGATAAAAAAAATAAGGACACATTGTATGTTTCACATATAGTTCTGATACCTCTTACATTTGTACGAACCCCGAGTTGAGAATTAAATTTGGTAGCCTTGGGAGTTGCAGCATTCTTGTTGCAATACTAACACTCATCACTTTTTGGCGTTGTTGTTGTGGAGGTGTCAAAGTATGCATTGTTTCCTTCCATAGTTGATTAATTTATTTTACTTTCTGCAAAAAGAAAAAAAATTGCATTAGGCATATTTCATTTCAAAAAAACAGAAAATTGCATTTCATTAGCATTCTTATTCAAAAAATGAATAAAAACACTTCTCCAACACCAACCCCCCCATTTGATCGCATGGTGCAGTAAGAGCCACATCACCATCAAATTTTGTAGGTAGAAGAAGAGGAGGTTGCAGAGAAGGTATAAAAAATGGATGGAGATTTTGACAATGAAGAAAATCCTCTTGGATTTCCCATTCATGATACTGATGTTAATGTGCATATGAAGAACATCCCTCCATATTTCTTTCCCAACTTCCATGGTATGGGATCAAAGGATCTAGAAACCTTTCTCTTTGAATTTGAAATTCTTTGTAGATCTTATGGTTACTTACTAAACACTCAAAAGTTGAGATTACTTCCGAAAATAGTGAAGGATAGAGCTCTTAAATGGTTCATGAGTTTAGGAACTAATTCAATAAGATCATGGAATGATATGCAAAAGATATTTTTATAAAAATATAAAGATTGTGATCTTAAATAAGCAATATTTAGAATGAATCAAAAATAAGATCAGAGCCTTGAGGATCTAATAGAGAGGTTCATGTATAATGTTAAGAGAGAAAAATACATCATTTAGGATCTGACACACTAAAAACCCTCTTACTTCGAACAATTAGGAATGAGTGGATTGATCTCCTTGATCTCATGAGTAGAGGTGATGTATACCAATTATCATATGAAGAAATTTTTGAAACATGCAAACACATATCAAGAGGAAGGGAAATAATAAGTCAATCAACATCAAGATCGGTAAGCCAAGTTAAACTTGGAAATTTGCTTGATAACTTTAAAACAAAATTCTTAGCAATATAAGAAAACAAGTAGAAATGTTAAGAATGCAAAATGAGGAAAAATAAGATGTTGATATTTTTGTTGTCCATGTAGAATCACATGCTATTAAATATGGCCCATCATTACCAAGGTTGAAGGAAGTTTACCAAGAGGACAATGGAGCAAGTCAATCACCAAAGAAGCTATGTTATGTAGCTCCAAGAAGACCATGGCAGCCTAGTCAACATGATATAATGAAAGAAGTTAATTCACAATTTCAAGGTTATGCACATCCATCTCAAAATAATTGGAACACACCCTTTCCTTAGAAACCTTGTCCATCTCAACCCCAAAACCAATCTTGGAAACAAGGTTGGCAAGAAAATTATGGGAGCCATCCAAAATATCACTAATATTTTCCTCAATATATTCCATACCCAACTCCATGTTATCCCTACCATCCACCTCCACCACAACCACAACCCCAACCACATCCATCTCAAAGATCCACTCCCACTCAACTACCTGTACCACCATTTCCAAACCCACACAAGGAAGTAGCTCAACCCACTTACAATGTTGAGATACAACAATTCCTAACATCTCCTCTTGATATCAATGGTATTCATATTAGCTCAGGAAGAGTATTGCAAAAAAGAGATTCTCTTGATGCTACTGAAGGACAACATTTAGAAAAAGAAGATTCAAATGAGAAGACCAAAGAATCATGGGCTACACTTGATGAAGAGCAGACATCATAATCAGACATTGGCAAAGTTCACTCATGTTTACTATCGGATCCTCCATGTGTTCAAGAGAATAATTTGCAAAAAGAGGAAGATTTGAATCTCATGGTAGAAGAAGACATGAAGAATGATCCATATGAGCAAGTGAACCAAGGGCATCAAATCTATATTGATTTTTGGTTCCAGAAAATCAACAAGATGGACCATCACTCTCTTCTTCATTAACTCTGCTTGATATTGTCAAAGTTGAAGCATTTGGTCTTTGAAATTTAAGTACACGTCAAAGCATATATTTCAAGCCTAAGCATCAATTTATCTTTCACCTTGATGTGCACATGGCTCCATTGGAATTATTCTTATACTTGAAAGAGATTTTGGTTTTTTCAAGTAGAGTAGGATAGAAAAAATTAAAATAAAAAACAAGAGGAAAAAAATAATATCTCAGGTGAAAACCTCATTTTAGGCACCTAAGATTGACTCATTTATTGAAAACCTCCATGAGGTGGTCAATGGATTGGAAAAAAGATAAAAAAAGATAAAAATAAAATATCCCAAGTGAAAACCTCCTTTGGGGTGCCTAGGGAAACCTACTAGTTGAAAACCTCATTGAGGCAGCTAGTAGGCCTAAAAGAAGAAAAATGAAAAGAAAAAAACTCTTTGCTCCATGTATCTCTCTATGATGAATGCAGGTGCTCTCCAACCTTTGCAAGCAACAATAACACTTTAACACCAAAAGGAAAGAATTGATCAAAAAAGTAGTCAAAGGAAGTCAAACTTGAGTTTTCTTCTCCTTTGTTGAGATGCTCCAACGAGACCAAGGTCATGCCAATCCATCACGCTCATCTATTTCCACCATCCACCCATCATTCCCAATATTTTCCCATTCATTTTCCTCGCTCTCCTAAAATGCTACAGGAGGCAAAATACACATAGCAGAAAATTGTTTTTATCATAACTTGAAAATCGTGCATCTATTTTATGATATGTTTCATGGGGATATGCATATGGATGATGGTAATATTCTCAAGAAATTTCAGAAAATTCTAGTGCACACTTTTCGATAAATCAACCTCCATCACCTATAGCCATTTTTAAATTTTCGCGAAACTCGTGCGTCCATTGGCCATAATTTTTTTCTTGGGAGGTGCATAAGGATTATGACAGCATGCTCAAAAAATTTCAGGTCAATCTAGTGTACCATTAGGGATATATGGAAAAACAATTATGCTACAATATGGTTTCCTAAAATGCTACAGGAGGGACCAAAATAGCTATAGGAGGCAGATCAGATTGGAGAAAGAGGCCAAAATGTCATGTATTCTTTAGGAAATGTTGAGATAGGTCCACCATAGCCTCATCATTCATTTTCCACACCACTTGACCTCTTTTTCACTCTCATTTTCATCCCTGTCCATGAAAAATATCCATTTTCACCCCTTATTTCATTACTTTCACCACAACCAAGGTTTTTGATCCTTGTCCATAGATTGATCATGAATTATCAGTGTTTTTGGAAGCATTATCTGAAGGATATTGTTTTCATAGAAGGGTTTCTGTGACTGCTACAGGAAGAACTACATTCCTATAGCAGTCTGCAATTACCTTACAAAACCACAATTGATAGCACTAGAATGAAGAACCAATAATCTTGAAGACATTGGAGAGTCATTTCCTCAATTTTGGGAAGCTATAGGACCTCTACAGATTGCTGCAAGATCATTTTTCATCTCCAACAACAGCCTCTGATCCATGGTGGCACCTATATTTTGATCACATGGAACTTCAATCAACAATGAGAAGATTCCATCCAATGAAAATGATTGATGAAAGTGGCATTTTGTACCTCAAATATAATTCCAACAGCTTCATCAATGTTCCAACAGCCTCATGCAAGCATCAAGTCAATCATCAACTACAACACTCACATCATGAGCATCTTAGAAATAACATTTTAGCCAGGGATGTAAAATAGCAGAAACAAAAACAAAAAAACTGAGAAGACCTCCAGATTCAAGGCTATTAGCAATAGGACCTCCAACAGATTATCACATGCAGCTCCAGGATCATCAGTAGTAGCTTCAAAACCACCAAAGGAAACTTCAACAATCATATCAATAGCCTCAATATCACCTACAAAAACACATCAAGGGTAAGGCTCATGTATGCAATCCTCTAAAAATTTCCTATGAACTTATTTTAGCTTGAAAAACGTTGTAATTGTATGAATGAAAAGGATTTTTTTATAGCCAAAATGAGTAGCAAAGAAACCTCAGCCTTATCTAGAAAATAACTTTAGGTCTCTACCAACAAACCCACATGTGTGAGAGAGGAACAAGACAAAAATGAAGAGGAATTGAGAAAGTGGATCGTAATCATTTAGTAGTGATGGAGGACGAGTGTGAAGGGATAAGTGAGGGCCAACTCAGTTAACTCAAAACACTTTAAGTTTATTTTGCATGTAATGAAAAAAGAGAGACAAAATTTGCAAAAAGAAAAATAATGAAAAAATCAACAAAAAAAATAAAAAAAGGTGGACCCACCACCTCTTGGTGTGTAAGGAGTAGCTGCTATAGGATTCGGGTTAGTTTCTATAGGAGAAAACATAATTGCTACAATAAGAAAATATTTGCTACAAGAAGGACAAATTTGCTATAGGAAGGAACAATTTTCTACAGGAAGCTATCAGAGTGCTACAAGAAGGAAAATTTCACCTAAAACAACCACCAGAGACTTGGGAAGAATGGAAACACTGAAAGGAAAAGTAAGTACAAATTCCTTCTCTCTAACATTGTGCATAAGGATTCCAAAAGAACCTCAATCATTAAGAAAAAGTACTCTGCAAGTTTACAGTTTGGATTCTAGTAAGAGAAAACAATTGGATTGGTTGAGTATTTGATTAAGAATATGATGTGTTGAATAGGGAAAAGGTGCATCTTGTAATTTTTCTTTCCTCAACCTTGAAAAAAGAATATAATTTTTTTTTGTTACAACAACCTCCACTACATAGGAACCTATAGGGTCTGCAAAAAGTGCTACAAGAAAGTCACTGGTTGCTATAGGAAGCTTGGTAGTGAACATCATTACCCTCAAACCCTATGAATGTGGAAAGAATTATGAGGAAAAGGGGGAAATTACATCCACATAAGTATGGTATATCATGAAATTCATTTGAGGCATAAGAAAAGAGAAACATGGCAAGAATATGGATAGGTTGCTCAGAAGATGAGCAATTGTTTCAACAGGCGTTATGATGGGCCTCTAAATTAGACACAAATTAAGGCCCATCTAACCTTTCTTAGGCAAATGAAGTCTATATTAAATCTCTCATTCTGAACTTAATAATGTTTTTTTAGCTTTAATATGTTCATTAGGAAGGTTTAAAGATAATTTCATATTTCTGCATAATATTATTTATTTTTGTAGAATATTGTGAGAATATTGGTTAGATTATGAAGATTTGGAGGAGGAGATAATAAAGGGACTTGCTCCCTACTACAAGAAGATGAAGATTGGATGATAAATCAACATTATATTATGAAATTCTAGAGCTCCAATGTTTGAGAAAATCCAGGAATGTGTTCCATGTCATTTAATGTAGATTCCTAGTGTTGGGAACCATATCCACTATTTGAGGGATTTAGTAGGGGAAATATTTTTCCTTTCAAAGAGAATGCTTCCTCATAGTTTTTTATAAGTACCAATTCTAATTTTCCTCTAGGGACATGTATTTCTCAGTCTTCCTGTGGAGCAAACTCGTGTTTTTGTAGCTCCACTTTCATTTCTAGAAGGGATGTACTTGGATTGATTTAAATAATGAAGACTGGTGCCATTTTTAACTTCTAAAGCTTGGTATCCTTCATAGGAATCTGAGTATCCTTGAGCTTGGACATTCTAGGAGCCTCAGATCCCTTTTGTATAATTTATTTTTCTTCTTTTAAATTCTTATTCACATGCATCTCTTGTTCTTGTTTTTCCTATTTCTGCGTTTAGTGTTGATGATTTTTTGATGTAGGATTGGGTTAAATGGTTGAAGTGAGTTCTTCTACAGGTTATTTACAGAGTCACAAGCATTATTTCATCCTTGGAACATATTTTTAAGGTCATAGTCATCATTGAGCTACTTGGATTAGTTTACTTATTCACAAATCTAAAATTTCAGGAAGTCCCTTGTAGAAAATAGTAGTAATTTTTTGCTATTTTTTAGAACATGTTATTGAGATTCATTTTATTTTAGTCCACCTATATTAGATATTAAAAACATTCAATTTAATAAAAAAAATTACCCCATTTCATTTTCACTTGATTAGGTTAGGCATTTGATAGGTTAACTAGCTCACTAGTTCTTGAATTTCCATATTTTAGACTAGTAATTTTCTGCTATTTTTTAGCACATGTGAACATGGTATTTTGGAATGATTCTACTTGGAATGGATACTTAAGACATCCCAATGAATAAAAAAATTTGTCCCATCCCATTTTCATTTTATTTACTTGTTCATTCAGTGAGTTATCTCCTCCTGTAGCAAATTTGTGCCTTCCTATAGCAAGCCTATAACACCACTTTCCTTCATCAATTTTGATCCCCACTACAATTGTGACTTATTCTAGATGAAGAATGACTCCCATATATGATTTTATGGCTAGTGGAAACTCCTAAGCCACTCCAACTCTTCCTTTTATTCACTGCAAAAATAGAGTAGACTTAGCTTCTTTATCACAAGTATGATGCAAGTAGGTTACTGATTTACAAGCAAGTGTGAACTAGGTAGATGGTACATGAACTTATTATTGGTAGTTTGATCAATTATGAAATATAAAATAACTTTCTTTCTTCAAGTAGATTAACCTTTTTCCTTTCATGAATTGATTAGTTAGCATTTAAAAGTTGAGAGAGTAGCATTTCCATTTCTTGCAAATAGAGTAACAATTCCATTTTTTCTTTGATTTCGTGACATTCACTCCATTACATCAAATCATCAAAAGAAGGACACATTGTATGCTGGACATATAATTCCGATGCCTCTTAATTTTTTACGAAACCCGAGTTGATAATTAAGGTTGGTAGCCTTGGGAGTTGCAACATTCTTGTTGCAATACTGAGGCTCATCAGTTGTTCTATGTACATTTTGTCCTCAATCACGCCATTGAGGAAAGTAGTCTTTACATCCATTTGATGTAAATTCCAACCCATAGAAAAAGAAATAGAAATAATAAATCTAAAGGTAGTGTATCTAGAAACCGAAGCAAAGGTCTCATCATATTCCTCTCCCTCTTTCTAGGAGAACCCTCTAGCCTAAAATCTTGCCTTGTATTTGTCAATAATGCCATCCACTGCATGTTTGATCCTATATACGCATTTGGAGGTTACCATAGAATTTTCTTCAGTTCTCGGCACATCTCCCATACACCATTCTTCATAATTGATTAGTATTCTTCTAACATCTCATCCTTCCAAAATTGTTGACTAATTGCTTCTTCATAAGTGGAATGTTCATAATCAATGAGATTAGTTATTAATGTTGCATAACCAGAATACCTCTTTAGTCTCGTGCTTTCTCGAAAGTAGTCATGTGGTGTTGAATTCCCTTCTTCTTCCTGCAAACTGGATCTAAGCCAAGTTGGTCTCTTCTTGATTTCAGGAACAACAACTAGGTCCACTTGATCACTAGACCCTTCTAGATCTTCTTAATGATCTACTAAATTCTATAAAGGATTGGATGGACTTGGACCTTATTCCTTGGGAGCTTCATGTTCTTCGTAATCATCAAAGTCCATGGGAACTTCCTTCGATTTCCAGTAAGAACATTCTCATCAAAGGTCACATCCCTGTTGATTTCAACTAGTCATTGTCCTAGAACATAGATTCTATAGGCCTTTAAAGACTCACTACATCCATTGAATATTCATTTCATTCCTAAAGGATCTAGCTTCTTTCTTTTATCTTTAGGTATATGGATATAAACAGGAAAACCAAATATTCTCAAATGACCAACCTGAGGTTTTTTTCTGATGAATGCTTCTTCAAGAGTTTTTACTTCCAAGATTCGATGAGGACTTCTATTTTGAATGTAGACAGCGAAGATGCTTCACTCGATATAAACATAGGCAAATATTGGTCGTGCATCATTACCTTCACATAATCTTCGATGGTTTGATTCTTTCATTCAATAACTCCATTTTGTTATGGATTATAAGGCACTATCAACTCCATCTTAATCTTAGCTTCTTTAAAAAAGGTAATGAGCTCCCTAGAGCTATATTCCCCTCCATTATTAGATGTAAGGATCTTGATCTTCTTTCCCTTTATGTTTTCTACCTCAACCTTAAATTCCTGAAACTTGTCAAAGACTTCATGCTTCATATTCATGAAGTAAATCCACATCTTGTGAGAGAAATCATCAATAAAGGTTACATAGTACAAACTGCCTCTGAGAGACTTCACTAGCATTGGACCACATACATCAGAATGGATTACATCTAGAGTTTTCTTGGATCTAATTTCACTTCTTAGAAAAGGATTCTTAATGTTCTTCCCAAGTGTACATCCTTTACATACTTCTTCACGTTCACTACAACAAAACCCTGTGATTAGCATCCCATTTTGCTTCATTTTTGCATTTGGAGCCCATTTTTGGTGTTATTTGTGTCCATTTATCAAATATGGTGCAAAAATTGAAGCAAATTTTGCACTAAGTTTTGCACCAAGTCTTATACCAAGTTTAGCACCAAGTATTGCAATGAGTTTTACACCATATTTTATGCCAAGTTTTGTGACATCCTTTGCACCAGGTTTTGTTCGAAGTTTTGCATCAAGTTTGACACCTAATTTTGTTTCACCTATTTTTGCATCCTCTATTGCATCCACTTTTTTTTGCCTGCATTTGCATCAACTTTTGCATAATATTTTTCATCCCTTTTTAAATCATATTTTGCATCCCCTTTGTGCCAAGTTTTGCGTCGAGGTTCGTGTCTAGTTTTGCATCTACTTTTGTTGCATCCATTTTGAATCTTGTTTTTCATTCATATTTACATCATCTTTTGCATCTATTATTATGTCCACTATTGCATCCAATTTTGTTGTGCCACAATTTGTGCCTAGTTGGGCACCTCTCTTTGCACCCACTTTTGCTTCTAATTTTGCATCCTCATTTGCATCTAGGTTTTCATCTACTTTTACATTTATTTTTGCATCCATTTTTACATCAAGATTTGCATCGGATTTTGTGTCTCATTTTGCATCTACTTTTGCATAAACTTTTGTTGCATCCACTTCTACATCCAATTTTGCATCCACTTTTGCACCCATGTTTATGTCCACTTTTGCATCCCTTTTTTCATCTTCATTTGCATCAAAGTTTTCTTCTTTTTTTTCATCTATCATTACATCCAATTTTGTTATGCCACAATTTGTGCCATGTTTTTCACTTACTATTGTACCCACGTTTGGTTCCAATTTTGCATCCATGTTCATGCCCTATTTTCATCCAATATTTGCATCAAATATTGCATCCAATTTTGTTTCAATTTATACATTGGGTTTTGTGTCTCATTTTGTATCTACTTTTGCATCTACTTCCATTACTGATCCGGATTTAAATAGGAACGCAATAGATTACAGAGATAACCATAAATACAGAGATGCGATAACCATATACACAAAGATGCAGCAGAAATAATACTTCATTTCATTACTGTAAAATACTGAAATATGCTTACAAACAGAAATGGAAAGAAACCAGCTAGGGCAATGGTAGCTTATCTCTGAGAAGAGATGTGGCGGCTGCATGCCTCTGAACTGTTCCGAACTGTCTTACAATGAGGCTCGAAGGCCTATTTATTGTTGAGAAACAATGGAAAACCCTTCACATCCCGAAACCTAACCCCTAGAAGATGAAACGCCAAATTGTGGGCCCCGTTTGGGTAAATTGGTACATCAATTTCCCGGGGTCGTAACTTTGGCATACGATCTCCGTTTGACGCGTACGATAGCTCGTTAGAAAGATCTATCCGAGTACTACCACTTTGGAAGGCAACGATGTTGCCCCAGATTCCCAAAAAAACGTCGTTTAGGGCCTCAAAACGGCTCCGGAAGTTCAGGACCCAAAAAAATGCTAAAAATAGTAAACTGTGCTACAATTTAGGAAACTGAAAAAGCTGAAAGAGACAGTTGTGGGGGTCCAAATGGGATAGGTGGGTGGCCACCAACATCCACCTGGATCATTCCTCCCCCCTTAGGAAGCAATGGTCCCCATTGCGTTGAGTTCCTCCATCTGCTGAACTTGTCCTGCAATCTCTAATGTGTCCAGTAATGGTGGGAAGCATGGTCGACGATGGTCCATATTGAACACTTGGTGCAGGCAAAGGAATGGAGGAATGATGTGCTCCAAAGCATTGTTCCCCACAGCATTGGTACTGCTGCAAGGACCATGTCGGAGTGGTCTGAGCTTCTGATGGGTTCTCGTAAGGCGTTCTCTCTGCAGATGCAACCAGACTTTGTTGCCCACCTGAAACTTGTGTGGTATCTCTGTGGGTGAGGAGAAGTTGTTCCTGTGTTCTGTCATGACCATATCCCTTTGCTGCTGCTGCTGCATGGAGGAACCCTTTGCAGGGGTCATGGAGGTAGCAACGATCTTCCCCTTACTTTGGGAGTGAACCAGATAGATAAATTTCCTGGTCTGTGAGATGAGCTTGCTGCCTTTCTTAGCAGTGATCAAAGATGTGGCAGTAGGTGGGGCTACCTCTGGTATCCTGTATAATGAATTACTCAAAGAAATAATGACAACATGAGGCCTTGACTCATACACAGCATGTCGCCTCCACAAGTATGGTTGGCCTAATAATACATCACAAACATCCAGAGGTGTAACATCACACAATACCTCGTCTGTGAAGGGCTTGATGCTGTAGGGAAGGCGGCACTGTTGGCGAACTTTGAGATCTCGTCCTTCATGAAGCCACCCGATACTATATGGCTGCGGGTGTGGTGTAGTCGGTAGGCCCAACCGCTTCACGACCTCTGCTGAAATAAGGTTCTTTTGGCTACCACTGTCGACAATGAATTGTAGCGGCGAACCCTTCACCCACATCTGTGAGTGGAAAAGACGCTCCCCTTCTTCTGGATTTTCGGGCTCATCTTTCTGGATCTTGGCAGTGGCAACAGTGGCGCTGGGATCTGCATCAATGATCTGCTTCCCTTTGCCATTCCCCTTGTCAGGTTCTGGCTCAGGGTCAAAACATGCATCTGATTCAGAAGCCTTCAAGTCAGCCACCAGCGACTGCTTGGTCCGACACTCACTTGTGTTATGAGTGGGACTCTTGTGGAACTCACACCACTTTCCTGTGTCCTTCTTCGGCTTCGTGGTGTTGTTCTTTTCTTGCAGCTTCGACGGGTTGTCTTGGGTCACCCCGCCTTGGCTTTGTCCTTTGGGCTTCGGATTTGCAGATCCAAAGTCTCGCTTCTTCTGTTTGAACTTTTGCTCGATTTTGACAGCATATCGGTATGCTGTGCCGAGTGAGGGGATGTTCAAGAACACCATCTCTTCTTGGATGTATCTGTGTAGGCAGCCGCGGTATTTGAGTACCAGATGCCGCTCAGTATCTTTGATACCCAACTGTGTGCGAAGGGTATGAAAAATGTTTGTGAACTCCGGCACATCTTGGTCTCGTCACTGCCGCAGTGTGGTCCATTTGATGTATTTGTCCTCATAGCTTCTGACAGGGTAGTACTGCTCCTTGATGGCATCCCGGAAGTCATTCCAAGTGGGTGCGGCTGAAAATAGTGAGCCTGTACTTTCATCCTTCTGCTCGCAGTAGGTTTCCCACCAGTCCTTGACATGGGGGGCTGCTTTGAGAAGAGCGAAAACAATCTTTTCCCGACTTGAAAATTCATGAACAGAAAAATACCCATCTAGCAGATTTAACCATTTATCTATGGCATCTGCGTCTATTTGACCCTCGAAGATGGGGATTTCAAAGTTAACTTGTACCTTAAATGGTGTGGCGTTTCCAGAGTCGCTATTGGAAGCCGATGCGTCGCCTCTGGGTAGCCGCTGAAGGATCTGCGCAAAGCTATCCATCATCGCGTTCCTTTGCCGCTCGAGCGCTTCTTCGAGCAAGGTTTTGATAGGATCTCCTGCCCCCTCGTCTTTCTTCTCATCCGCCATGGGAGGCCATCGGGATTTGCGAGGCTGGTCTTGCAAAGGTTCGACCAGTTCAAGCCCTAACTCCCTATATCCCGACCTCGTTGGGGACATGCAAAGAAAAACAGAGAAAAAGCAGACCGCTCTGATACCACTGATCCGGATTTAAACAGGAACGCAATAGATTACAGAGATAACCATAAATACAGAGATGCGATAACCATATACACAAAGATGCAGCGGAAATAATACTTCATTTCATTACTGTAAAATACTGAAATATGCTTACAAACAGAAATGGAAAGAAACTAGCTAGGGCGATGGTAGCTTATCTCTGAGAAGAGATGTGGCGGCTACATGCCTCTGAACTATTCCGAACTGTCTTACAATGAGGCTCGAAGGCCTATTTATTGTTGAGAAACAATGGAAAACCCTTCACATCCCGAAACCTAATCCCTAGAAGATAAAATGCCAAATTGTGGGCCCCGTTTGGGTAAATTGGTACATCAATTTCCCGGGGTCGTAACTTTGGCATACGATCTCCGTTTGACGCGTACGATAGCTCGTTAGAAAGATCTATCCGAGTAATACCACTTTGGGAGGCAACCATGTTGCCCCAGATTCCCAAAAAAACGTCGTTTAGGGCCTCAAAACAGCTCCGGAAGTTCAGGACCCGAAAAACTGCTAAAAATAGTAAATTGTGCTACAATTTAGGAAACTGAAAAAGTTGAAAGAGACAGTTGTGGGGGTCCAAATGGGATAGGTGGGTGGCCACCAACATCCACCTGGATCATTCCTCCCCCCTTAGGAAGCAATGGTCCCCATTGCGTTGAGTTCCTCCATCTGCTGAACTTGTCCTGCAATCTCTGATGTGTCCAGTAATGGTGGGAAGCATGGTCGACGATGGTCCATATTGAACACTTGGTGCAGGCAAAGGAATGGAGGAATGATGTGCTCCAAAGCATTGTTCCCTACAGCCTTGGTACTACTGCAAGGACCATGTCGGAGTGGTCTGAGCTTCTGATGGGTTCTCGTAAGGTGTTCTCTCTGCAGATGCAACCAGACTTTGTTTCCCACTTGAAACTTGTGTGGTATCTCTGTGGGTGAGGAGAAGTTTTTCCTGTGTTCTGTCATGACCGTATCCCTTTGCTGCTGCTGCTGCATGGAGGAACCCTTTGCAGGGGTCATGGAGGTAGCAACGATCTTCCCCTTACTTTGGGAGTGAACCAGACAGATAAATTTCCTGGTCTGTGAGATGAGCTTGTTGCCTTTCTTAGCAGTGATCAAAGATGTGGCAGTAGGTGGGGCTACCTCTGGTATCCTGTATAATGAATTACTCAAAGAAATAATGACAGCACGAGGCCTTGACTCATACACAGCATGTCGCCTCCACAAGTATGGTTGGCCTAATAATACATCACAAACATCCAGAGGTGTAACATCACACAATACCTCGTCTGTGAAGGGCTTGATGCTGTAGGGAAGGCGGCACTGCTGGCGAACTTTGAGATCTCGTCCTTCATGAAGCCACCCGATACTGTATGGCTGCGGGTGTGGTGTAGTCGGTAGGCCCAACCGCTTCACGACCTCTGCTGAAATAAGGTTCTTTTGGCTGCCACTGTCGACAATGAATTGTAGCGGCGAACCCTTCACCCACATCTGTGAGTGGAAAAGACGCTCCCCTTCTTCTGGATTTTCGGGCTCATCTTTCTGGATCTTGGCAGTGGCAACAGTGGCGCTGGGATCTGCATCAATGATCTGCTTCCCTTTGCCATTCCCCTTGTCAGGTTCTGGCTCAGGGTCAGAACATGCATCTGATTCAGAAGCCTTCAAGTCAGCCACCAGCGACTGCTTGGTCCGACACTCACTTGTGTTATGAGTGGGACTCTTGTGGAACTCACACCACTTTCCTGTGTCCTTCTTCGGCTTCGTGGTGTTGTTCTTTTCTTGCAGCTTCGACGGGTTGTCTTGGGTCACCCCGCCTTGGCTTTGTCCTTTGGGCTTCGGATTTGCAGATCCAAAGTCTCGCTTCTTCTGTTTGAACTTTTGCTCGATTTTGACAGCATATTGGTATGCTGTGCCGAGTGAGGGGATGTTCAAGAACACCATCTCTTCTTGGATGTATCTGTGTAGGCAGCCGCAGTATTTGAGTACCAGATGCCACTCAGTATCTTTGATACCCAACTGTGTGCGAAGGGTATGAAAAATGTTTGTGAACTCCCGCACATCTTGGTCTCGTCCCTGCCGCAGTGTGGTCCATTTGATGTATTTGTCCTCATAGCTTCCGACAGGGTAGTACTGCTCCTTGATGGCATCCCGGAAGTCATTCCAAGTGGGTGCGGCTGAAAATAGTGAGCCTGTACTTTCATCCTTCTGCTCGTAGTAGGTTTCCCACCAGTCCTTGACGTGGGGGGCTGCTTTGAGAAGAGCGAAAACAATCTTTTCCCGACTTGAAAATTCATGAACAGAAAAATACCCATCTAACAGATTTAACCATTTATCTACGGCATCTGCGTCTATTTGACCCTCGAAGATGGGGATTTCAAAGTTAACTTGTACCTTAAATGGCGTGGCGTTTCCAGAGTCGCTATTGGAAGCCGATGCGTCGCCTCTGGGTAGCCGCTGAAGGATCTACGCAAAGTTATCCATCATCACGTTCCTTTGCCGCTCAAGCGCTTCTTCGAGCAAGGTTTTGATAGGATCTCCTGCCCCCTCGTCTTTCTTCTCATCCGCCATGGGAGGCCATCGGGATTTGCGAGGCTGGTCTTGCAAAGGTTCGACCAGTTCAAGCCCTAACTCCCTATATCCCGACCTCGTTGGGGACATGCAAAGAAAAACAGAGAAAAAGCAGACCGCTCTGATACCATTGATCCGGATTTAAACAGGAACGCAATAGATTACAGAGATAACCATAAATACAGAGATGCGATAACCATATACACAAAGATGCAGCGGAAATAATACTTCATTTCATTACTGTAAAATACTGAAATATGCTTACAAACAGAAATGGAAAGAAACCAGCTAGGGCGATGGTAGCTTATCTCTGAGAAGAGATGTGGCGGCTACATGCCTCTGAACTGTTCCGAACTGTCTTACAATGAGGCTCGAAGGCCTATTTATTGTTGAGAAACAATGGAAAACCCTTCACATCCCGAAACCTAACCCCTAGAAGATGAAACGCCAAATTGTGGGCCCCGTTTGGGTAAATTGGTACATCAATTTCCCGAGGTCGTAACTTTGGCATACGATCTCCGTTTGACGCGTACGATAGCTCGTTAGAAAGATCTATCCGAGTACTACCACTTTGGGAGGCAACCATGTTGCCCCAGATTCCCAAAAAAATGTCGTTTAGGGCCTCAAAACGGCTCCGGAAGTTCAGGACCCGAAAAACTGCTAAAAATAGTAAACTGTGCTACAATTTAGGAAACTGAAAAAGCTGAAAGAGACAGTTGTGGGGGTCCAAATGGGATAGGTGGGTGGCCACCAACATCCACCTGGATCAATTACGCCCATTTTTTGCATCCAATTTTGCTTCACCTTTTACACCCATGTTTGCATCCACTTTCACATCCCTTTACGCATCTTGTTTTGCATCCAAGTGTGAATCGTTTTTTGTGTTTATTGTCACATCCACTTTTTTTGTGCCATAATTTGTGCCATATCTTGCACCTATTGTTGCACCCCACATTTTCTTCCACGTTTGCATCCTCTTTTATGTCCAAGTTTGCATCAAATATTGTGTTTTTTTGCATCCCTTGTTGCATCCTCTTTTACATCAGGTTTTGCATATTGTTTTACATTTACATTTGCATCTAATTTTGTGTCCACTATTGCACGCATGTTTGTGTCCACGTTTACATCCATTTTTGCATATTATTTTGTATCCAAGTTTTTCTCTTGGTTGCATCCAAGTCTAATTCCATTTCTATGTTTCTTGTTGCATCCACATTTGTTTCACCACAATTCATGCCAATTTTTATGCCTACTATTGCACCCATGTTTGCTTCCACTTTTGCATCGGACGTTTCAATCCTATTTTGCGTCCAAGTTTACATTGACCATTGCATATGGTTTTGCAACCATTTTTGTGTTAGGTTTGGTGTCTTGTTTTACATCTACTTATGTTGCATCCACTTTTCATACAATTTTACATCTATTTTTGCTCCCATTTTTGTGTTCACTTTTACATCATTTTTCCAACACTCAACATATTTTCTACATTGATGATATATTATGACATTGAAAATAATGAACAACTGATGACAGTGTCAATAATCATGATGATTATGATGATAATGAAGATGATGACGATTGCATGAATTGTGATTATGATGATAAAGACGATGGTGGTTACGATGACAATGATTATCATGTTTTTGATGTTAATGACCTTGGCCAATCTTCCCAATTTTTAAATGTTATCATTGTCATAATCATAATCATTATCTTTGGCATCATCATCCAAGTTATCATCATTTTCTCATCATTATCATCATTGTCATCTAGGTCATCATCAACAACAATAATGGTGTGAATGATGATGACGATGTAAATGATGATGATTTCCATGACATCGATGACAACAACTTTCATGTCCACATTAGTATAATGCATGATAAATAATACATCATGTGACACCACATTTAGGTTACAATTCCAGTTTACAAAGTAACACTTAACATAGCAAGGCCCTATAGTACACTTTATGTACAAAGTAGGGTCTTCCACTATGATAATTTCCTCATTAGTTGGTGCCTTAAGAGGGTCAAAGAATAAATGATCATAAGAAAATGAATATACATGTTATGGCTACAATTTCACAAGGAAAGGGGCGAAGCTACTTGACCTAGAAAGGAGATCGAGGGGTAGTAACAACATGGTTGACCTAAGAGGACTCAATTGTATTGAATATAGGTGTATAAACTCTTAGGTCTAGGTACATTTCCCCTACTAAAGAGTCATGTAAGGTGGGACAAATTCACAACAACTTCATAATAGAGATGTTAGTTGGAAAAATTTGCTACTATAGAAAGAATAGGGGAAAGACCCTTGTATGGGAGGTCTTCCCATAGGTATCTAATAAGTTTCTTATCAGGAGCTAGAGGGATAGTGGTCTTGGTTTCCTTTTGGTATACAAGTGGGATCTTATTGGGTTACTGTAGCTTTAGCCTGGCTGAGAGCATGTAACTCCATCATATTCTCGAGCTCTTGTGGTAACATTGACATCAAATTATATTACTTCTATATAAATTCAACAATGAAGCAAGCTCTTGAATTTCCGACTAGATTGAGTGGGAGAAGTAGGTAACTCACTATAAAAATTCTCTTGGGAAGAAGTGGATGGTTTTTAAGGATGAAAATATGAATATGGATGTTGAGGGAATCAATTACAAAATATTTCTAATGTGGAATTTTTAGGGGGGATAAGTCTCCTTTGAAGTGACTATTCTCCTTTTAAGTGCTTCACTCTTTGGTATATAAAAAAATCTTCCATATAATTCCTTGGTATCTTATGATAATTGTAATACTTTCTAGGATGAAAGGGAAAACAAGAAATGGATTCCTTCTGAGCTTGTCAGAATTTTGTTCGACTAGTTATGGTAGAGATGGCTCAACTAGAGGTGGTGGAGGTTGAGTGGATGGTTGTATAGGTATAGGATTTGAAGAATATTGTTGATCCTTATTCTTCAAAATTCTCTTTAAGGGTGGATTAGCATGAGTGGAAGATGTGGTTGCAACTACTTCGTACACTAAATCAGTAAGACTATCCCCTGCAACATTTCTATCCTTTTTGTTTCCTTTTGGTGTAGTCACTCTTGATTGTGGGTCACCTAAGAGAGAAGCTACTCCACTAGCTATAATCGGAGGATAATAAGTTCTTAGGCGATGTCTAATGTTGGTAGTTTATAATTCCAACACCTTATTGATATCATCCTAATAGGTTATCTATTTTTTATTAATACATTTTGGTTGCAAATATTTTATTATACCTTCTACCAAGATTTTCCTAAGCTCATCTAGAGAGAACTTTGTCTCACATCTAGCTAACTAAAATTAGAATCTATGGATGAAATAGATCATAACTTCCCACTTTCCTTGCTTTAATTATATAATACTAACCACTTCAAATACATCGATTGGTTTAATATCATACATTCCCAAAAACTTATCACATATTTTATCAAAAGTATCTATAGAGTTCTTGGGAAGGTTTTCAAACCATTCAAAGGCTAACCTACTAAGAGTGTGTGGAAATAATTTGGCCACAACTTCTAGACATGTCCTCAAGTATTTACAAATTTTGATGAACTTGGACAAGTGTGCTAGAGAAATATAACCATAGCATGTTAGAGAGGCCCAAGAACAAGTGTGTTACACAAGAGATGCACAAAGATATGTGCCCTTAGGCATAAAACACTTTATAAGAGAGATAAAGAATATCACAAGATGATGGAATACAAATGCGAGTTGTGGTGTACTTATACAAAAGAAGGGCTTTACCTAGGGGTTAATGAGCCTACATGTAAAAATTTTACTAGGTTGGCCTTATCCTCTCCCTTCTATTACAACAAATGATAATAAATGATTGAACAATGGTCTTAGCCATGATGTCAAATTAATTAATAACATCCAAAGCATGTTGATGTGTGAAGACTACACTCATAATTCTAACAGAAATCCACATCTCTAAAAATTGATTTCATCTAGTAGCAATCCCTATTGATTTCCTTATTTCGCTTAAAAAAACAAACTCCTACCCATACAACAATTGAAGAAAAATTATCCTAACTAATATTTTTCATGTTTCTTAGAGTACAAACTATAACCATTGCAAAATTGAAAAGGAATGAACTCCACATTTATAAAGATTGATTTCATGGGCAAGCAATCCTTCCTCTCCATTATGGTCTTTAAGCCTTACTAACCTTGGTTGTGCATGTTTAGGGGAATGTGAGTTGCTTGTTGAAATTTCTACTAATGTGTAACGCCTCCAATTTCACACTAAAAAATATCCTAATTGAAGATTATTCTTAATTTAGTCTTATTCAACTCTATTATCAATGTGAATTTTTCTTACTTTATAGTGCATTCAAGATTATTAGACCGATTGTAGTGGTCAGAAAGGGTTAAAAGAATTGATAACAACTTTTGTAAGTATACTAAATATGTGATATTTTTTAAATAAAATTTGTACTAGAAGAAAATCATTGTTATCTAATTTCTCCCTATTTACTGATTGATGGGAACTAAAATATGGAAGACATCCAAGTCATTTATAAAAAAGAGATGGGTTGATTTTGTTGTGTGGATGGAGTCTGAGGTATGTAATCTTAGGTGGATTTCCAATATATCTTTGAACCATATTTTCATTTTATTTTTTAGTACTATTAGATACTATATCCTACCTCATTTTATGGTTAGCATTGTACAACAAAAATATGCATTGTGCTATGTGTTAGTGTCGGTATTTGCATCCTGCTGTCAGTGATAAAAAATCCTCTTTTCATATCATTTTAAGGGTCCGATTCAACAATTTTTTATCATTCCACTAGGTCATGCAGAAAATTAGTCACTGATGGTAGTCCTAGTCCAAAAACATCACTCTTCCCTAAATGTGATTACTTGCTGGCATAGTTTCATAGCTTGTTGACTTTACATCATCCATAAAGTTATTTTTATCATGCCATTTGTATTATTCATGAGGTCATTATGTCATCTTGAAATTCAGTCCTTCAAGGTCTCATTAGGTCTTTAAGGTTTTTCAAGGTTTCGTTAGGTCATTAGGGTTGCCAAGGTTCCATTCCATTGCATAAGATCAGCAAGTAAAGGGTGATCAAATAACATCCCTTCACCATGTGAAGATGATTTGTAAAGAGAAATGCTTATTTCATTATGTAATTTTATGTCTTTCAAATGTAATAATTTCACCATCCCAAGTTGTTAACTCAGTGTTCCAAAGATTCCAGAACATCAAAAGATCAATTTTTTCAAAGGAAATAGTGAAGTGAAAGGGTAAAGTTTCAAAAAAAAGGGTTAAGTGCATGCCAAAGGGAGTTTTTTTTTCCCAAGGGTGTCCAAATCATCATTTTCCACAAGCACTAAACTCTAATTTCCTCACCCATTGAGCTAGGGTTGGCTATGAAATCAGAGACATCTGAGTATATGAGGCATAATGGAGGTCATTTCAGCGAGTATGAGGCCATTCCAACTCATACACATCATGTCTCCGTCATTTTTCAATAAGTCATTCCAAGGGACAAATCATTTGCCACACATAGGGCCGTTTTCTCTTCAAACTATGTTTTATACCAAACAAGGAAGAATTTGGAAATAGTGAGAGAGGGTTTTGTCCAAAATAGGCCAAGGAAGAAAAACCTCCTTCACTTTTTACACAGGTGTCATGGTTTTAGAGAAATGTCAAAAATATAGTTGTTACAAGAGAGTTGTTGTACTTCTAGCGTGACCTTGGGAAAATCAACCTTTTTCCTAGTTGTAGTGACCAAATGACTTACTTGATGAGTCAAATGATAAATATACATGGAGCACTTTCCAATGAGCTATCATGAGCTCAATTTGGAGTTGAGGAAGACCTTCAAAAGTTGACTACAATATCACTCTGCATTTTGGCAGCCTCATTCTGCACATTTTGACCAATCTTGGGAGATTGGGCTTTTGACAGGGAAAATGAGCTCCAAATTGAAACATTCAAGATGTTCTGGAAAGTAGACTTGAAAAGCTTTCCAACTAGCTATCCAACTCCCAATTTGGACATCGCGGAGGCAGTCAAAGGTGGACTTGAAGTGGCATTGCACTTTTGGCAGGGTGGCGTTGTGCTTTTGGCAAGAAAGCTTAAAAACCCTCAAACCCTCAAGGAAACTATAAATTTCCCTCTCCTTCCATCATTACAAGTAATTGGACATCCCTCACTTTAGTTTTGGTTTTCAAATCCAATGTTTAAGCATCATTTTCCATGTTTAAAATGAAACCCTAAAATCTCCCTAATGATGCTTAAACCCTAAATCATCACTGTTCATCCTGTCACCTATCCCTACAACTCTAAATTCACATATCCCTATTCCCCTATCACCTTTTCCCTTTTTCCCTTTACCCCTATTCCATATCATTCCCATTCCCTTTGTCCCTCTTCCCCAAGAGCAAATTCTTAAGCAAACAAGCTGACCCTCTCATTTCCTATTCCTCCATTCATTTCCTAGTCACAAGCTCATCTCCCATCCCCCCATTCCTAAAAAAACTTTCACTTATTCCCTTCATACACCTCAGCCTTGTAAACATGGACCAAGAAGACCGAGACTATGAGGAGGAGGAAAACGCAAGTAGTGACACCTTAGCAGATAAAGCTAGGCAACAGAGAAAACCACAAAAAGAAGGAGGATAGACTTAGGATGCTAGTTGAAGCTTCCTTGGCTCATCAGAGCATTTGATGATGGTGCTTCTCACCAATTTTGGGAAAATTTGGAGCAAATTTTGTCATTTGCAAATTTTGGAATTTAATACATAGAAAAATTGCCTCGCTTTTCCTAGGGGCACCCATTGAAGAAATGGTTTAAATTTTTGGATTCAAAGCAATTATGACATGCACCCTAGCAAGTTTCAAAGTTTTTGGGGCAGAACTGGTCCACCAAAAGGTCAAAAAACACCCTAAAAATGACCTTTCTGCCACTTTTTGGACACACAGAAGTAGTCTTGGGAGAATCAAGTTTTGAGGGTTCAAATGAGCTTCAAATTCAGAAATTCAAGGTTTTTTGGAAATTAGACTTGAATTCCTTTCCAATGAGCTATCATGGGCTCAATTTTGATGTCGGGAAGGCCTCCAAAGGGACCTGAAAGTGGCACTACGCTTTTGGCCAGTGGCGCTGCGCTTTTGGCAGTTTTGCTCAGGGTTGCTATTTTTCTAGTTTTTTACTGTAATCATGGATTCTCTCTCATGGTGGATGATTTACCATTGTAAATAATGTCTTGGCATGTAATTATGATAGATAAATAGTAATAGAGGGTAGATTCATTGATTTAGGAGTTAGTTTGAGCTCAAATGAATCAGTTTTTCACTTTTAGAGGCGAGTTGTTGAGATGCCTCTATTCTTGTTTCTTGTTCAGTATCAGTTAGATTAGCTCCTCGTCTTAAGGATTTGACCCCTGAGGATGGGAGGAGGTTGAATACTTTTCTATATCTTCTTCTTCTTTCTCTTTGTTGGGGGTTGGACTCAGTTGGATGCTCAGACCTTGATTGTACACCATTTGTAAGCAATTTGGCAGGAGATTAATAAGAATTGCAGCTATTTTTATGGGATCCCTGTGGTATGGAGTTTAGTACAGTTTCTTCTTCTGTGATTATGTGTTAATGCGTTTTATGTATGCCATTAATCATTTCATTGCTTCTAGATGAATGTTTTCAAGTTTGATAGGCAGAATTCATTGCATCAGTGCTTTGCCCTGGGAAACCATTCAACATTTCATGTTTTTTGCAGTCCGAGGAGGATCCGTGATTGTCACATGCCCTTCTTAGCTTCTCACTAGTCTAAAACACCTCACCCCATCAAGCCCAAGAGTGTTAAAGCCTATGCCTACCTTTCCCCATAGAACACCTTGCATTTCTGACCCTATTTCCCAGACCTAAACTGTCCATCTCCTCCTAATCTGGTAAAACCCCTTAAAAATCCAATCAAAACTTTTGTGCTACTATACCTAACCTAAAATCCTTGACCTAATCCAGTCATCTTGGCTGAGATCCTTACGGAGAGATCCCTCTCCCAGCCTAGTAGGGCTAGCTACTTGGCTAAGCGTGGTTTGTGGTTACCCTGGCATTGCCTTCCTTCAGCTTGAGGTTCAATCCAGGTGATAACACTATGGAATTAATACTAACTGTAATATTGATTTTTTGAATTTTTTTTCCAGAATGCTATAAGTAATGAACGCCAAGATGATGATCTAAATTATGTTGAGCATACATCGAGAGATGATGATGATGTGGATGAGACTGATCAAGATGGCCAGGATGATGATCATTGCAATGCTCATGAGGATGATCCTGGTGGTGCTAGCTAGGCATGCACATGCATTGTTTTTTATGAAGTATTATTGTGAAGAATGAAATTCCTATTTTTAGATGGATGTTGTGAATTTACCTTAGAATAATGATATCTATGAAACATTTGGATTTGGTAATCATACAATGAATTTGATTTGATTAAAGATGATTATTATATTATCATTATTATATTTTTATTTGATGTATATATTGGAAATTATCACCATTATTTTGATGGAGAATTATTATGTATGATGATATTACCATCTTTGGATGTTTGTTGTGAATTTATCTTAGAAGAATGATATTCATGAAATATTTTTATCTGGTAATCACATTTGAATTTTAGTTGATTTGATTAAAAATGATAATCATATTATTAGTATTATGTTGTTATTTTATGTATATGTGTTGAAAATTGTCAATGAATCATTATGTACAATGATATTGGTAGCTACTCTACCTACATAACTTTTCACAACAATGTATCCTACTATACCACCTAGTCTGTCTGCTTTGAGTTTCCATGATTCAACTTTTAGTCACTAGAGTTATAAAATTTAGTTATATGTCCTGTGGATCTCTAGGTGTATGTGCATTAATTTGATTTGATCATCAATGGGGGCAACTCCATGTTGAAATCAAGATGTATCCCTAATTCAAAAGGCATATCAAGCTCATGCATTATCTTATATATTCCTTACTATAGTGTGAGTCCATATTAGAGTGGGAAAAGTAATTTACAACATGTTCTTTTGAGTTGATCTCTTTTCAAATGCCTTGTCTCTCAACTTTTCAATTTGCTTGAGACTTATGATTGTCATATCTCAGTTTACACTTATGTTATATCCTTTGTATAATGCTTGAAACTTATTACTTAGGCTACAACATAATCATCCGTAATCCTCACCCTGTGTGGGTTGTGTGTCACTAGGGACTTGTGAGCTAGAGAGAGAATTTAGAGTGTCTTGTTCTAGATTGAGAGATCTATCGATCAAACATTGGGTGAATAAAATTGGACAAATGATCACCATTGAGCTAAGAACACAAGGCTCCTCAAGGTGGCTTCCTCATACATCCAAGAGAAACATTCAATAATATGACTATGAATCTACTTGTATTTCCTCAAGTGAAAGTGTAAATTTGGATCCTCCTACTCCCACCCCACCTTTGGTCCATACTCCTCACGTAATGTTTACACCATTTCAATCGATCAATGTTCCACCAGTTATCTTGGTGATAGTGTAAACATCCATTGCACAACCTAAGTAAAAAAGATAAGACGGAGAAGAAATAATAATTTTAGGAGAATCAATGTTCCTAGCTGAGCTTCCATGTTTAATGGCGTGATATGTTGTAGTTACATGCTATCTCGGGATAATCACTAGTAACACCATATATGTTAGAAAAGGAAGAGATTACTATGAGATGTGTTATACATCCTTTCTTTTCCTTATACTAATATGATTCATATAAACCTTGCTTTTCCTTGTACTAATATGAGTCATATAAGCTTTAAGAACTAAGCTAATATCAATAAAAACTCTACTCGTTTAAGTTGTTGGGTAGTCATTACCAAGAACGATTAAATTAGCTCATACTATGTTACATTACTCTGCATTATAGTTATAATGCATATACAAAGGAGTATTATCTCTACTTATTCATATTAGATAAGACTAACCATAGGGTAAGTAAGGAACAATGTAACCTCTTTATTCCAATGATTGTGTATACCTTGGATCCAATGATTGTGTATAGCTTGGGTCCAATAATTATGGATTTACTATGTCATAAATTTCGTAATTAACATGAGGTTGTGTAAAAGGGATTTCTTGTAATTAGAGAAATATTTATTTTAAAAGGTTAATATTGAATTTCCTTATCACAATGTGTAAGCGAATTAAAATATTTTAAAATTTAATAGAGATAGAGGTGTGACTAGGCACCTAAAATGGCATAAAAAAATTTATTTAATTTGAGTATAGGTGAATTTTTTTTGATAATATGATTTACCTACCTTTTGTGTGAATGGTGGCCAAATGACCTAAAACTATATTAAATATTAAAAATAAAAATAATATCTTAATCTATATAGATTATAATATTGAGAATATTTTTAATGAATGGTAAATCATGGGTTGAATGTGGTTTTAATGAAGCATAAATCACGAGTTAAGCTTTAATTAGAAAAGGAAATTTAAAGTTTCAACCCATATAATATTAATAAAAAGTGTTTCTATGCACAAATATTTAGAAACAAGATACCAAAGTTAGTAATATTTTTAAATATTACTTTAAAACTCCCATTTCAAATTTATTTTGATATTTTTTTTTTATGTTTTAGAAATTTATATTTTTTAAATATTTTTTTTTATTTTTAAATGTGAATAAATATATTTTTTTAATATTTGCCACTTTTTCATTTTAAGAAATATATTTTTTAAAATAATTTCATCGTTTCCCACTTTTTGTATTTTTTGGGAAGAAAATAAAAGTGAGGAGCAACTTCATTTAATTGAGAAGATCCTTTGTTTGCAGTTGAGCAATAGTGCCACAATTGAAGATCATTTGTTTGCAACACTCATTGAGCAACAGTGCCACAATCGAAGATCACAATCACCACAACCAATGGTAAAGCCTTCCTCAGCCACACTTTATTTGTGTTCTAATGAATATTTCTTTTCCATATCCCTGAATAAATTGTTGAAGAGAAGTTGGGCGACATTAGAATATTTTGAAAAATGCAGTAATCAAAAGCTTTCAGCATATTTTTTCCATTTCTATGAAAAATTTGGGTGACATTAGATTATTTTGAAAATACAACAATCAAAATTTTGTGGCACACTTTTCTTTTCACTCATGATCAAGAATCCCTCTTGGAATTTAAGAAGCTCGTCACCAAGGATCCTCATAATTCCATGGCCTATTGGAGTGTTGAAGTCCCTTTGTGAAACTACACTGGTATTACCTGTAGCCATTGCCATCCACGGAGAGTGGTCACTCTTGACCTCAATTCCAAGGATATGGAAGGCTCTATTTCTTGTCCCCTCGTCAATTTGTCATTTCTCCACTCACTTGATGTTTCTAGCAATGTATTCCACCCTCATATCCCAGTTTAATTGGGACATCTCTTTCATTTGAAGAAGCACAATTTGTTCAACAACCAATTAAAAGGAGATATACCATATCAACTCAATAGTTGCAGAAGTTTGGCATTCTTTGGCATTCTTAGAGCTCTCGTTCGACATTTTGAATGGAAATACGCCCATGGAGCATCAAAATTTCATCTAGAAAATTTTATTATTTATATAGATCACTAGAATAACAAAGCAACAACTTCAATCTACTCAATGATGTCACTCATCCATTTTTTTTCCTACTATCACTTTTTCTCTCTGTATATGGCAAGAGTCATAGTGGGCGTTTCATCATTATATTTTCTATGGTTGGCCAATTAAAAAGCAAATGATATTGTTAGACTATTTTGGCATCACATGGGTCTTTGTCTATTGGATGGTGCATCAAAGAAATTTGGATCTTGAATTTAGTGGTAAAAATATATTCCATGTTACTAAAAGATATCATATTTAAAATAATTAATTTATCACTTCCACCAATTATTAACCCATTTCTCTTTTTAAAAAAATTCTCTACCAAGTAAAAAATGTTAAACACTAATGCAAATCAAAGTAACAACTTACATTATATTATAAAATGTCTAATATGTCATATAACTTACATTATAATATAACATCTCTAATATGTTATACAACGTGCCACAATTATTGAGATATGATATGATGATGTTCCACGCATGTGCCAATGAAGTATTGTTAATGCCATCATGTTATCTATATCCTTGATTGAAGTGATTAAATATTAGGATAGAAGACCAAAAGACAAATTACAATTGAAATGACTTCGAAAAATTATGAAAATTTTGGTTTTTCCATATTCGCTTCCTCATTATATAAGGTCAGAATGAGACCTGTGTGAAGTTTTGAACTAATTTTTGGACCTATTCGGCTATGTATATGTATGTAACATTTGATTTCTTTTTGAAATAACAAGGTACAATTTTTTCTTTCTGGAAATAAAAAAGGTTGACATGCAACCATGTGTACCAATGACTAACAAGAAGATATTGTTGTTGCAGAAATAATTGACCTACAACCATAGCTCAGAAGGATCCTAAAGAGTTATACATGGATCACATAACCTTAATACCAAAAGCAAGAAATTTTGATGTGATATAAAAAACTGACATGTGGTGAAATTGTAATATTTTATTATTTAAACATGTCATTTATACAATTGTATGCATTTTGTTTTTGGAATTATTTATATTAATGTACGTATTTAATTATTTTATATGTTCTTTTATTTATGTTATTAGAAATAAGAAGTTATATATATATATATATATATATATTTCATGATATATTTTATATTGGCAAAATTTAAATAAATAAAACTAAAGTATAACTTTGCTTTAAATTGTTGCTGCTATTATTATTAATTATATATATATATATATATATATATATATATATATATATAGATATAGATATATATATATATTATTAAAATAGATACACTTTAAAAAAAAATATGTAGGGAAAAAATATAATAAAACAATAGTAAATAGTATGTAATAAAAGCTTAATAACATTTGTGAACATTATAGTTTTCATGCTATTATTCATTGAATAAATTCTATATAACAATTATTTTCATGCATATTTTTTTATATTAAAAAAATATTGTTAAAAAAAATGTTTTAATTTTAATCAAGTTTTATAAATGACTAACTTCGTTTTTCATATTTAGGAATTTATATAATAGATTTGTCATTTATATAATAAATTTAAAACGAAATATTAAATTGTTGATTACTAAATTTTATCAAACCGTGTGTTCATAAATTAATTTAAATATAATATATATATATATATATATATATATATATATATATATATATATATATATATATATATATATATATATATATATATATATATAGTTATTTTGATTAAAGTGGCATATATTTGGGTAAATTTGATTAAAATAAAATAATTAAAATGATATATTAAAAAATATCTACATGACATTATTTTCTTAATTTCTTAATTTTTCTTAGGTGGCTATTTTTGAGTTGAAATTTTCTCTAATTCGAAAAGCAGTTGACTTGATGTTGGGTAAAAGAGATTTCTTGCTAATAATTCTTAGTAGCCATAGACTATGGCCAACAACTTGCATCTCTTTATATTCTTATTATTCCTTTGAGTCATGGGAAGAGGTGACCAAAGGTTCCTTCCTTGTGTGGATCTGAATTTATTTTGGAATAATGATATCTGCAATGAGTGTTGATTTGATAGTCATATATATAAATTAAAATCTGTTAATGTTTTTTAATAGAGGATTATTCTATATGATGACATTGCTTATTTTTTGGATGGATGTTGTCAATTTCCCTTAAACATTTTTACATTGTTATCAATTTGAATTATGATGTCTTCTTTAATGATATTTAGAAAATGTGATATATTTCACTATGCAATTGAAATTAGTAAAATGAATCCATAAAGGGGGTCATAAATGGAAAGAAAAGTACACTCTACACAAGAAGTCAAATGCAAATGTAAATGGGGATGTAACCATGGATGAAAAATTGGGAGTAGAATTGGATGTTAAATTAGGCATTAAAACAAGATGAAAACAAGGACACAAAAAGTGTTTTAAACTAGAAGTAAAAAAGGGTGCAATAGTAGACACAAAGAAGGGAACAAAAAATGGCATACAAAAGGATACCATGTTGGGCACAAACAAGGATTCAAAACTGGATATCAAACTAGATGCAAAAAAAGACATATAACTAGATGTAAAATGGGATGCAAAAGGGGATAACAAGTTGGGGGCTAAAAAGAAGCAAAAAATGATGCAAATTAAGATGCCAAATGATGATGCAAATAATGGTGTAAATTTGGGATGAAAACTTGGGCACAAAAAGAAGGAAAAAAAAGGATGTAAGAAAAGACATAAAACAAGATGCACAATGAGGCTAAAAAATGGATGAAACCAAGGATGCCATATTGCATGCCAAAAATTATGCATACTCAGATGCAAATTTAGACTCAAACTTAGACACAAAATGAGAGGAAAAAGTGGACACAAAATGAGTCAAAAAAAGGATGCAAAATTGCATGAAAAAGTGGACATAAATAATGGTGCAACATTGGACACATAAGTAGACACAAAAAAGGGTGCAAAAATGGGCATAAAATAGCTCAAAATGGATGCAAATTGACATGCAATGGTGGATGCAAAACTTGGTGTATAAACAAATGCAAAAGTGGATGTAAAAAATGGCTCAAAATTTAATGTAACATTAGACACAAAATGAGATGCAAAGGTGGACACAACACATGAATTAACATAGGATGCAAATTTGGATGCTCAAAAGAGTGCAAAAATGGATGCAAGAAATTGTGTTAAAAATGATGCAGAATTGGATTAGAAAATGATGCAAAATATGGTACAATATGGGATGTGAAAAAGGGAGGTAAATCAAATGCAAAAGTGGACGTAAAAATGGTCCAAAAAACCATGCAAAAATGGGCACAAAAATGGATTCAAAATTTGGTGCTAAATCAAATTCAACATATGGTGCAAAGATAGGCACTAAATCAGGTGCAAAACTAGATGCAAAATAGGTGTAAAACTAGATGAAAAAATATGTGCAAAATTAGAAGCAAAAACTAGTGCAAGACAAGATGGAAAACCCGATGTAAGATTAGATGCAAAAATCAACACAACTTGGATGCAAAAAATGACGCTAAATTGGATGAAAAATATGGTGTAAACTTGATGCAAATGATGGCGCAAAAATGGAAGCAAAGAATGGCACAAAACCAAAGCAAACCTTGTCATAAAATCAGATGCAAATCTTTGTGCAAAATTTGACAAAAAAAAATGATGCATAATATGGTGCTAAAAAGGTTGCAAAATCAGGCGCAAAAGAGGATGCTTAAAAAAATGTACAATAAAGCCAGATTTAGCGCCAGTTTTCTCATCCCAATTGTAAAAAAAATGCATTAAAATCTGGTGCTAAATCTGACACAAATTACTTGTTTTATTGTAGTGGTTCTACCTATAAATGTGGAATACCTGAAACCATTTTTTTTAAAGCATGCAAATATCTATACTAAAGATGTGCATATATTCTATGCCAATGCTCACATGGATTAATATCATTATGTACAAGTGCTTGAGCATGTTGTTTCAAGAGTATATACAGCCTTCCTTCAACAACTCCAACTTCTCTAGTAGAATCTATACAAGATTCTTTGGGCCAAACAAGAACTTTTCCATCAACAAATGCTACTCTAACTCATTTATCATCTAAGTATGAAACATAAACCAAATTCTTTTTCAAACTTGGTACATATAATATGTTGCTAAGATGAATATTTTCAGGTTCTTCTAGATTAATTGATGTTTTCCCAATGCCTTTGACTGCATAAAATTTGTTGTCTCCAAGCTCCACCTTTTGAGATAACCTTCTTTCCATTAGACTTGTGAGGGTGTCATGATCTCCCATCATGTGTCTTGAGGAACCACTAACTTCTAGCCACAAATCATCGTTATCTACAATAGAGCCTATAAGAGCAAAAAAGTAGAAAAATTATTTGGTACATGAATATTCATTCTTACGTTTATTTGGAAGTTCATCAATGTTTGTCGTGGTAGCATGTTTCTTTCCTTTTCTCTTTCCATCGTTTGATTTTTCAGGGCAATCACTTCTATAATGACCAAATTTGTGGCAATGATAACATTGGACTTTCGATATATCTATCTTCCCTTGAGGAACAACTCTCTACCTTCAAGTCTTCTTCCTTCATTTCTTCTTGGAATCCAAACTTATTTCTTCCTATAGCCTTATTGAAACATGTTGCATGTGCTTTAGAATCACCTTCACCAAATCTTTGGATCTTTCCTTTTGATATGAACCTACTTTATTCTTGAGTACATGCAGTCCATAATTCTTCAAACTTTGGAGCTTCCTTCCTACCATAAAGACTAGATGCAAATGAATCCCGTGAATCGAGTAATCCATGAATTGTTGTAGTCATAAGTTCCCTGTTGGGTTGTGTTATATTCTTTCCATGACTATCCCACGTAGTTAACCGAGGGGTTAGAGGGGGGATGGAGCCCCCCCTTCGTTGCACCGATTGCATAGTGGGGGGGTCACAGGGGGTTTGAGGGGTGCAGGTAACCCCCCTCTATGGGGTCCGGGGCAGCGCCCCATAAAATTTTGTTTTTTGGACCCTATATTAGGTTGGGCGGACCTACCTATGGTTTTGTGCATGATTTTCGCACATGGTTTTGGACGCGATGGTTTTTGGTCCATGGTTTTGGACGCGATGGTTTTCGGTCCATGGTATTGGATGCTTCGGCATGTATAAATATGTATTGTAACATTGAAAGGAATATAATGAAAAATCAAGCTGGTAGTCCCAGTTTTGGGATCTAGGGGAAATCTCTGTGTATATGTGTTTTATGTGTTATGCTCTCACATTGTTTATTTTCTGTGTTTTAGAATTCGTATGCAGGTAATTTCTGTATAGGGTTAAAACCTACATTTGGTATCAGAGTTGTTTTGGCTTCAAGGGGACACCTTTGTTGCTGAGGGGTTTCACTCGGGCCTGTGGTAGACCCTGTTCAGTGGGAGATCTGCGAGATCGATTCTGGTGGTAAAAGAAGATGGTGAGCAGTGGAAATATAGAGATCGAGAAATTTAATGGTCAGAGTTTTGAGTTGTGGAAACTCAAGATGGAGGATCTGTTGGTGGAAAAAGATCAGTGGATCGCAGTAGATCCGGGTACTAAAACAACGGGAGTGTCCGATGAAGAATGGAAGAAGTTGGATCGGAAGGCAAAGATCACAATAGATTGTGTGTCTCAGATTTGGTATTTCTAAATGTATCAGGGGAAGCTATGGTGAAGGCTTTGTGGGACAAGTTAGGGACTTTGTACCAATCTAAGTCTCTGGTGAATAAACTGTTCCTTCGGAAAAAGTTGTATAACCTGAGGATGAAAGATGGAGACTCGGTGACAGAGCATCTGAACGCATTTAATACTGTGGTAAGTCAATTATTATCTGTTGATATTAAAATTTCAGATGAAGATAATTGCATCAGTTTGTTTTGTTGTCTACCAAATTCGTGGTATAGTCTTGTTATTACAATAGGTAGCAATATAACTGCCTTGCAGTTTGATGAAATAGTCTCATCCTTGCTGACGGAGGAGATGAGATGGAAAAATATGGAGAGACAAAATGGTGATGCCTTGTCTGTATGAGGACGGTCCCAGAAAAGAAACAAAAATAAGTCATCGAGTGGGAGATCTAAATCTCCAGGAAAACCTATAAAGGTGGTGTGCTGGAAATGTGGAAAGGAAGGGCACTACAAAAGGGACTATAAATCTAAAGCTCCTGATAAAAGAAAGGGATCTAATGATGCTCCTTCTATAGAGGCGAAAACCACCTCAGATGAAGGTGGGGATGTGTACTTGGCTTCTTCAAGTACACATGTAGATCATGAGGCATGGTTGATTGACTCAGGTGCGTCCTTTCACTTCACTCCCCACAGAGAGTGGTTTTGCTAGTATGAGAAATATGATGGTGGTGATGTCTTCCTGGGAGATGAAAGGAAGGCTAGAATCGTTGGTCGTGGAAAAGTAAAGTTGAAGTTGCAAGGTGGAAGGGTTAGAACACTTCCGAGTGTTCTGCATATTCCTGCATTAGCCAGAAATCTAATTTCCGTAAGCAAGCTGGATGATGCAGGTGTAAAAATAGTGTTTGAGAAGGATACCTGCAAGATGGTTCAGGGAGAACTGGTATTGATGCGGGGAGTTCGGATTGGAACTCTATACAAGCTACAAGGTAGCACTGTTGTTGATGGTGCAACAGTTCTGTGGTTCCTGAAAGAGGAGCAGAAAATCTAGTGGTCTCTGGAGAGAAGACCATGTTGTGGCATCAAAAGCTTGGACATATTAGAGAGAAGGGCCTTCAAATACTTCATGGTAAAGGTATGGTAGAAGGTATGAGTAATAGCTCTCTGGATTCCGATTTCTGTGAAAATTGTGTATATGGAAAGCAGAATCGAGTGAGTTCCCCCTCTGGTGGTAAGAGGGTGAAACATATATTAGAGCTTGTGTACAGTGATGTGTTTGGACCTATGAAGATTCCATCATTGGATAAGTCTGTGTACTATGTATCATTTATAGATGACTTCTCAAGGAATACATGGATATATTTCCTCAAGAAGAAATCTAAAGTCTTTGACAGGTTTAAAGAATTTAAGGCTCTAGTGGAAAACCAAATAGAGAAGAAGATAAAGGTGTTGAGGACATATAACGGTGGAGAGTTTTACAGTAAGGAATTTGAAGAATTCTGTAAAAAGTGTGGTATAGCACGGTAGAAGACTACTCCATACACACCTGAGCAAAATGGAGTTGCAGAAAGAATGAACAAGACGTTGATGAAAAGGGCAAGAAGCATGCTCAGTGGTGCCGAGTTAGGACAGGAATTCTGGGCAGAGGTGGTGGAGACAGCATGTTACCTGGTCAACTGATCACCTTCGTCAGCGTTGGAGGATAAGACTCCATAAGAGGTATGGACTAGTAAGAAAACCTCTCTTTCACATCTAAGGGTATTTGGATGCGATGCATATGCACATGTTCCAAAGGAGAAACTAACCAAGTTGGATAGTAAATCTGAAAAGTGCATCTTTATTGGGTATAAGGATGGTTTAAAGGGTTATAAGCTTTGGAACCCAGTAACAAGGAAGGTTGTGTACAGCCGAGATGTGGTGTTCAGAGAGGTAAAACATGTTATTAAACATGAAGTCCAACCAAAGGAACCTGAGAAGATAGAGTTTGAGCTTAAGGAGGAAGAATCAAATTCTATAACAGAGGAGGAATCAGAAGATGAAGAGCCACAAACTCCGAGTGTGAGAAGATCAGTTCAAGAAAGAAGGCAGCCAGAAAGGTATAGTCCATCTGCTTTCTGTTCAAATTTTTTTTTATCTATTACTGACAATGATCCCAGAACTGTGAAGGAAGTAGTGGATTCAGAGGATGGTAAACTCTAGAAAGAGGCCATGGTTGATGAAATGGCATCTTTGCACAAAAATGAGGCTTGGGATCTAGTGGAGTTGCCAGCTGGAAGGAAACCCATTGGCAGCAAATGGGTGTTCAAGAAGAAGACAAATGCAGAAGGAAAGGTGGAGAAATACAAAGCTCGGTTGGTAGCAAAAGGTTATTCCCAAGTGCCAGGAATTGATTTTGGTGATATTTTTTCTCCTGTTGCCAACATAACTTCTATTATATTACTTTTATTTGTTGTTGCTGCTTTTGATTTTGAGGTAGAACAGATGGATGTGAAGACAGAATTTCTTCACGGGGATCTGACAGAGGAAATCTACATGAAGCAACCTGAAGGCTTTGCGGTGAAGGCTAATAAAGAACTGGTATGCAATTTAAAGAAGTCTCTGTATGGGTTAAATAGTCCCCAAGGATGTGGCATCAGAAATTTGATACATTTATACGGGGACTTGGCTTCACCAAAAGCAAAGCAGATCACCATGTGTATTTTAAATTAATTGGTGACCGTGTTATTTATCTGGTCTTGTATGTAGATGATATGTTGCTGGTTGGAAATGACAAAGAAATTATCCAGGAGTTGAAGACCCAATTGTCCTCCAAATTCGACATGAAAGATCTTAGCGCTGCAAACTATATTTTGGGCATGGAAACTGAAAGAGATCAGGCAAAGAGGAAGCTCTGGTTAAACTAGAGGAAGTATGTCGAGACAATACTGCAGAGGTTTAATATGCAGGATAGCAAACCGGTGAAGGTTCCTATTCCTATAGGTGTGAATTTATCTGCTAAACAGTGTCCCAAGACACAAGAAGAGGAAGAGGACATGTCCCATGTTCCATATGCAAGTGCAGTCGGTAGCCTTATGTATGCAATGGTCTGTACTAGACCAGACATTGCACATGCAGTGGGAGTATTGAGCAGGTTTATGTCAAAACCAGGGAAGGAGCACTGGACAACAATGAAGCAAGCTTTCAGGTATTTGCGTGGCACTAGTGATTATGGTTTGTGCTACCAAGGAAGACCAGGATTGGACAGAGTGTTGGATATTCGTGGCCTTGTTGATGCAGACTACGCTAGAGATCTGGATCAGAGAAGATCTACAAGTGGGTATAACACATATTTCATTAAATTTGGAATTTTTTTATTACAATGATATTAATAGAATTGAGGTTTTTGGTTATTTTGAAATTCTAGATTCATCATTTAATTCCAAATTTAATGAAATATGTGTTGTATGTGTTTAACCTATTTGGAGGTGTAGTCAATTGGATGATTAAGAAACACTCTGTAGTGGCACTATCAACTATAGAGGCAGAATACATGGCAGCCACTCATGCAAGCAAGGAAGTAGTTTAGTTGCAGAGATTGTGTTCAAGTATGGGGTTAGTACAGGGAGCTATAAGGATAGACTGTGACAGCCAAAGTGTAATTTTCTTGGCAAAGAACGCTGCATATAATTCAAAGACAAAGGACATTGATGTTCAGTATCACTTTGTGAGGGATATGATAGAAGACAAAAAGGTGTTGCTGGTAAAGGTGGACACTTTGAAGAATAGTGCAGATGCATTGACAAAATCTGTGAGCTCTGAGAATTTCTCTTGGTGTAGAGAAACAATGGTCGTTGCAGGGCTAGATAAATGACTAAGCTCTCTTGTGGACCCCTATGGAAAGAAAACAACAAGTGGGAGAATGTTGGGTTGTGTTATATTCTTTCCATGACTAGCCCGCGTAGTTAACCAGGGGGTTAGAGGGGGGCAGAGCACCCCCTTCGTTGCGCTGATTGCGTAGCAGGGGGGTCACAGGGGGTTTGAGGGGTGCAGGTAACCCCCCTCTATGGGGTCCGGGGCAGCACCCCAGGAAATTTTGTTTTTTGGACCCTATATTAGGTTGGGCAGACCTACCTATGGTTTTGTGCATGATTTTCGCACATGGTTTTGGACGCGATGGTTTTCGGTCCATGGTTTTGGATGCAATGGTTTTCGGTCCATGGTATTGGATGCTTCGGCATGTATAAATATATATTGTAACATTGAAATAAATATAATGAAAAATAAAGATGGTAGTCCCGATTTTGGAATCCAAGGGAAATCTCTGTGTATATGTGTTTTATGTGTTATGCTCTCACATTGTTTATTTTTTGTGTTTTAGAATTCGTATGTAGGTAATTTCTGTACGGTGTTAAAACCTACATTCCCTTTCAGAAATTACATCGTCAATTGCTTGAAGTTGATCTCACAATTGAGAAATCCTCATGAAATATGATGTTATAGTATCATTTCTTTTCATTCTAACATCACAAATCTCATTCTTCAAACTCATTTCTTGACCAATGTTGTTGAAAGTGTATAATCCAACTAGGGCACCATACATCTTCTTTGAAGAGTCAATATTTTCTACATATGGGATCAAATGATATCTAATGGAATCTACAATGGTACTTATATCTATAATATCATCTTTCTTAAAAAAACATTATTTTCTTCTTTTTCATGTTCAATGACCTTGCCCTTCATAATACCCAAGATTTCATTCTTTGCAAGAAGGATATTAATCCTTGTTTTCCAAGCCCTAAGGTTTGTAACTCCTTCCAATTTGTTGTATTCCTTAAGATAGGAAACCATAGTCATAAACAATAAAATAGATCTTATATGAGGTCTTTTTTAATGCTCAAAGCTTTCCAGGAGTGATCTCAATGTCCTTTCCTTCACCAAAGCTCTGATACCATGTTAACTTTTCAAGTGCAATAGATACAAGCACAAATTTTTGAAATAATAATAGTTACTTCTAATAATATAAACTTTATTTTAACAATTCCAATTTATCATTAAGTAATTACGCTTTAGAGATTGAACCATAAAACCATAATGACAGTAGAGATTGTAATGCACAAAGAGAACACAATATTTTCCCTTAGAAAACCCACTTGGGGGGGGGAACCCAACAACCTTTTCCTTAGATAAATTCTTAAGTTCAACAAGAGATACACCTAATACTACAAGTCAACTACGAGATCAAACTTGTGAACAAGTTATGGTCAAACCTGATCAAGCAACTTGTTTTGCAACCAGCTCACAAAATATAAGAAGAGATAGATCAACGACTTGAAAATTAGTCTCTTCAAGGGGGGAACCTCCTTTAAATTAAACAAATGAACAATTCTTGGATGATACAAATGACAAGACCTCCTTTCTATATATAGGAGTCTAAGGGGTCACAATATAATTAGAGCCTACATAACAATAATATTGTAAGGGCACAACAATAGCAATAATATTGTAAGGGCACAACAATAACAATAGTGGGCTTCTATGGGGCACGATAATAGTAATATGGGGACTACATGGGCACAACAATACACTAAGGGGGTTGCACTAATAACAATAAGGGGCTACACTAGTAGTATAGGGACCTACCATGCCCCTCTCCTACAAAAAAGTGTTTTCCTCAATGCTTGAGTAGTTCTTGATGCTTCTATATAAAATTCTCATCCTCCCATGCAAAATCTTCAGCGGTTAAGTTCATCCACTTGATGAGATACTCTGAAATTGATTGATTTCATAGATGTCAAGTTCTTATTTCCGTGACTGCTTCAGGTTCCACTATGATTTTTCCTTCCTCGTCAAGTTCCGACAATATTGTTTGAATTGGGAGCTTGTCACCTATAACCTTGTTTAAGCATGAAACATGGAAAACTAGGTGCGTTCAGTAAGATGTAGGACGCTTCAATTTGTATGCCATACTACCAATCTTTTGCAACACCTTGTAAGTACCATAGTATTTTGGTGATAACTTATTATCCTTCTTAGCTTGCTTGAGGTACATTTTTTTGTATGGTTGTAGTTGTAAAAATACCAGTCAGCTACATCAAAACTTCGTTCACAGTGATGTGGATCTACAAGTTTTTTCATTCAATTATGCACCAAAGTGAAGTTATCCTTTAAGAGTTGGAGAGCTTGTTTTTGATGCTCGATGTGATCCTCCATTGCTTAAACCTTAGAATTTTCTCTTAAAGATGATGTGATGGATGGTGGACGATATCCATAAAGAGCCAATACATTACAAGATATGGTCGGATTCATTTCTTCTTTCTCTAAGGTTAGTTCTTGGTGTATATCCTCTTTTTTTGACCTTTCTTGATCCTTTTCTTCCTCCTCTTCACAATATATGTAAAATAATTTCTTCTCAACACACTTATGACCTTGAGTGTATTTGCTATCACAATTGTAACAAAGCCCTTTTTCTCTTTTTTCCTCCAACTATTTTGGTGTCAACCTTGTAGGTTGTGGAGGGCTAGGAGCAGCAACACTTTTGTCTTTATAGTTGTGAGGGGTAGACTTCTTTGTTCCCATAATTTTTCATTCCACCTTTTTTTCCACCTTGAATGCCTTCTCCAATGAATCAGGTTCCCAAAGTCGAACCTCATGTTGGATGTTATCATTTAAATTCCCTATAAAGACATCAATCCTATGCTCCTCTGGAATGTCATTTACCCTTATATTCAATTTTTGGAAGTCTTCAATGTGCTCTACCATTGAACCCTTTTGTTTGAGATTTATCAATTGGTTAAAGAAGGTGTTTCTCTTTGTATCATCATAATGTGCTATCATTTCTTCTATACAAATGGATCAAGTGACAATTTTTTTATGAGAGAAAAACCATCGATACCATACAAATTGATTAGATTCTAATATAAAGTTGCAAAACATACTTTTTGTGCATTTTGCACATTATGGAGATCAAAATATTGCTCCATATGTAGTATCCATGTTACAGGATCCTTGCCATCAAACTTCCTCGTATCATTCTTTGAAATATGGCGGGTCTTCAATCCAATGTTAGGTTCTATGAAATCATGATTAACATTTCTTTTGTTCTTATCATGAATTTCCTCTACTACCTTTTTGCCATTAGGAAGTCTTTCTTGTAGCGACTTTGTCCCACCTTCCTTCAAACCTTCCATGTCTTTCTTCAAATCTTCCATGTTGCCATTCAATTTTGCTTCTATACCATTTATCTTATTGATCATAGCTTCGATAACATTCTTCAAATCCTCCATCTAATTTTGCTTACTAGGTGTTTCTATTTTCTTGATTCGAGTCATTCTTTTTCTTTATTTTAGGAGCTCAGTCTTGAAATGATTGTAACTTTGTAATTTTGGATCTCCAAATTATGAAATTTATTCTTGTTTTATCCCTCTCAGTCTTCTTTCCAACCCCACAAGTCTGATCGAGATCGGATTCTCCAAGAAAGAGTTATGCTCAATCTCCCATGATGACCTGATTATAGACTAGTTCAGCAGGGCGAACTTGTACGAAGTGCCACGAGTCACTGTTTCGACCTTCAACCCTAAAACCAATACCAAAAACACTAAAGTCCATCCTCGTTCTGTCTCTTTTTATGAAATTTGAATCTGATGCTAAGAGAGAATGTTATGACGATTTTCCCAAGGTCACATGTTTGAGATGCAATTTGGGAGCCTGCAAAACCCCAACTTCCTCAACTCATATCTATGAAAATATAGCAATACAAGATCTGAAATTCAGATAGGAGGTTCATCAAGCTTTAATCTAACATGGGTTTTAATTTCAGCGTCTGAAGCTTCGTAGAAAAAACATTATAGAGAAAACTCCACAATGACTTGTTTGAAGCAGGAAAGCCCTAGAATCCAAAGCTCTGATACCAAATGTTATGCAACCAGCTCACAAACTTAGATCATTAACTTCAAAATTAGCCTCTTCGATGGGGAAATCTCCTTTATGTTACATAAATGAAGAATTCTTGGATGATACAAATGACAAGGCCTCCTTTCTATATATAGGAGTCTAAGGGGTCACAATATAATCAAAGCCTACATAACAATAATATTGTAAGGGCACAATAATAACAATATGAGGACATTAATACAATAAGGGGGTTTCATTAATAACAAGAAGGGGCTACACTAGTAGTATAAGGACCTAACACAACCCTCTAGTCAAGTCAAATCAATTCAAACTTCAGCTTTATCTGATATGAATAGGTCGAGTTTTGGCCTCCCAGAATATGCCCAGGAACTTAGCCTAACTAGAATATGCTGCCTAAAAACTACCCTAAAAAACATGTGTGAGCTAAAAGAGAGAGATCCACATCAGCGAGTTAGAGAGATGATATTCGTCATTTGCTTGGATGCCCAGAAGATGTCTTTTTTTGTGTGAGGTCAAATGGTGTTTTTTGGAGGAGGTCGAATGTCTTTATATAGTGTTCTGTCTTCGTGAATGGGTAGGATATAACTTGACTTGAGGGAGGGCTAACTTGACTAGTTTGGAGCCAAAAATTGAAATTTCAAATTTCTAAATTTTCTCTTTTAAATTTGACATGAAGAACATGTGTTATAATAATTCTTTCAAGGGCTAAACAATAAAAACAACATGAAGAACGTGTCTTACAAATTATTTATACATTACAAGGGAAAAAAATATAAATTATGAAGGTTGACCATAGCTACAAAATTCAACTGATGTGGTTAGGCTTCTTTTCATGGATAATTATTGGTGAATTTTGGTGGATACATGATAAATTTGAGTAAGTTATCTTCCCACAATCTTGTTTCTAGTTGATGGAAAAATGTTATTAAATATTCACCATGGTCTTTTTTGTATTTTTATTTATTTATTCTCCTTGAGCAATCTTTTCATCAAGTATTTTGAGGTGACCTTGTTTAAGCTCCCTCCTTTATTTATCCTTGATAATTTCAAGGTGCCTAGCCCAAGCTTATAGGGTACACTAGTTTCTCTACCTTAGTCATTGAGGCTAAATATATTCCAAGTCTCTTTGAACCTCTCATAAACCTATTTTTGAGATGACTTTGGTTAAGTTCGCTCCCTTATCCCATCTTTGAAGATTGAATGGCACTAGTGTTGGAGGTCTAAGGGCCACAAGTATGTCTCCCTTGGTTCCTTGCACCTAATTCCATCTGCATCATCTCCAGTTGTCTTACTACTTAACTCCATATGCTTCGAAAAATATGTTGACATGTTAAGGCACTAATTTTCCTTTTGAACTCAAATCCTAGAACCACCAAGCCCTAGAAATCCTATCTCATGGAGAACCCCCCTTGAGGTAAAGGAGATCTAGCTAAAAGCAAGAAGAGGGTTGATACATTGCCCCATATCAAACATAAATCTCCCAATGAATTCATCATAAAGGGGGATTGGGAAGCTATCTCACAATCTTAGTTGATGTGCTTAAGGGAGAGGTGACAATTCAAGTGATAAAGATGGATTATGGTTGTTTAGATGGTCAGTAGGTGATGAATTAGAGAAATTTTGTCGATGATGAAGACACCCAAAATAAGGAAGCTATTGGATATTGTTGATAAACCCAATGTACACAATATCATATATGTTATTTTTACCCCTAAAAACTTTTATTTTAATGTGGTTCACGGTCCCCGGAGATCGGTGATCTCTATGTCCACAGAATATTTGTTTGTACTAGGTAGATCCCCCCGATTGGATCACTTTCCATTGACTCAACCACGGAGCCTAATCTCAAGAGTGTCAACATAATTGAACTCATAACCTCTCAATAACAAAAGTTCTCTAATAGTAGGGACTCAACCAAGTTCTCTAATAATAAAGACTCAACCAACTGAACTAACCATTAAGACTACCCATAATTGACTTTTAAATATCTTTTCACTACATTTTAATACAAGAAAATAAAACATACAAAACACTAAATGTGAATTCTTTACGACTCTAAACCACTCCATGCTACTTCTTTACCTTCGATCGTAATCAAAACATTTTGCACCCCATTGGATTACATCTTAATTCATGACCTTCAACTATTCCATTGTAAGTTGCAAATGTGCACTAGAACTCCAACAAAAGTTTTATCCACAGAGATGGAAAAGGCAATGTTTGTATTAAGAAAAATAAAACCCACTGGCCAGCTCTACAAAAGAGAGTCTAAACAAGGAGAGTTTGGCTCTGCAGAACGCTCTACATTGTTCATCAACATTACACATTAAATAGAATACATGGTTTTAGGGAACGCTCTACATTGTTCATCAACATTACACATTAAATAGAATACATGGCTTTAGGGAAGTTAGAACAACATCCTAAGAAATAGAAACTAATTCCTATCTTGAGGCTACGTGAACCAACTCTACCTATTATAAGATATTCTCCATTATCTTCAACAAGGCAACACAACAAGAAAAAAGTGTTGATCAAATGAGAACACACATGAATCGATTGAGCTAAACGACAACTAGCCGCTACTTTTCATAAAGTTAACAAAATATTATCCGTAATGACCTTTAATGTAGAGAATATATACAGGGAATGATTATTACAGGTGGGGAGGATTAGGAAAGAGTTTGAAAGTTAATAAAATCAGAATAACGTGTTTCTATGGTTAGGAACACACTTTACATTCGTACAAAAGAGTAGCTCCGAGCTAACAGTAAAAACGAAATAAAACTTTTGTATTGTGACTTTAAGTAATTAAAATTATAGGTGGTTTGAATTCCTAATAATTTACATTATGTCCTAACATTTAAATTCAAAAGTACACGTTTAATTTTTGACGAATGTTTCAAGTCCAGTTATTAAAAGCTACGTGATGTAGAATTAAATTCAAGGAACATGTAATTTTTGACCGGAGTTTTCAATTCTAGTTAATAGAAGCTACCTTGCCTCTTTCCCAATTTTTTAGAAAAACAACCTTATTATGCATCTTATCAATTAAATCCAATAACAAGTCCACGTATAAAAATAGGCACCTTACTCATAGGAATAAGAAAGGATTTAATCACGAGTACTGATTTAAGAGTTTATTCTGCAATAAAAAAACTTTTAAAATTACAATGGAATATACCTAATATTTCAAGGTTAAAAGAATTTATCAAAAACATGTTGAAAATTTAGCAAATTGCAATGAATGATATGGTATGTGCAATTTTATTTCTAGCTTCGTAGAATTTAACATTACAATCAGGGTTAAAAGAACTTATCAAAAACATGTTCAAATTTTAGCAACTTGCAATGAATGGTATGGTATGTGCGATTATTGGTTTAAGTTAGTTGCGCGTTTTCCTCGGTCTTGATATTGGGATGGAGCAGACTAACTTGTACACCGAGGGTCTTCATTGGAAACCTTAGTGTTCTCACGGTTGAAGAACAAAGGAATTATTTAACAAAAAATTTTAGAAAATTGAAGAATATATTTTAGAGATAATGATTCAACAATTATAGAAATTTTATTTTTAAATAAGGTTATTTAGAAATAATTAAAAGCGTGGTAGTTAATTAAATTTATTTTGAGTGATTGGAGAAGAATAATTTTCTCTCCACCGGATTTTTAATTGGATATAATGGTATGTGGTGTATTATTGTTATTTAGTTGTTTAATTAATAGATAAAATGAGTTTTTTTTGTTGTAATATAATTTTTAGAAACATTATAATTTTTTATTGTTTAAAATGTATTTTTAAATCATCGCTCTCAAAAAAATTTAGACACTTGATCTTTGCAAATTAAACAACTTTTTTTTTTCAGAGAGAAAAAGCGATATAGATTATATTAAAGAGATATAAAGATCATTATACATGGGAGTTCAAAAGCCTCAGCCGAAATAGACAAATCATTGTGAATTGCAAATTAAACAACTTAAACTTACTATTTTTAAAAATCTCTACTAAATTCCCCATGGGATGCGAACAATCCAATCGGGATGCGAACTAGTTTGATGAGAGTTCCATGAATGCGAGTGAGGCGGCCGACGCCTTCTGCCCATACTTGGAAAGGTGGCGATGAACATGCAGGAGTTATTGTGTGTGATGGGGGGAGAGTTAATGCAAGGGGGAGCACGTAGAAGGTCATTTCGACCGTGGATGTAACGCCCTCGAGTCTCGGGCAGGCGTGCACGATGGGCGGGCGCCCCGTGCACGACGACGGGCAGTGCGACGAGCGGATGGGCGAACCTCCGACACTTGGGCGGACCCAACGATGGGCGGACCCAGCGATGGGCGGACCCGGCGATGGGCGGGCGACCCATGGCGACCCGTGCACGATGGGCGGGCGACCTGTGGGCGCGGTCACACTACAGGCAGGCGCAGTTATGCGAGGGACAGGCGCAGCAAATGCGACGACGAGCCGAGCGTAATGCGATGACGGGCCGAGCTGTGGTGCGATATTGTATGCGAGCCATGAGTGCGACGAAACAGCAAGCCGCGGTTGCAGTGCGACGGGAGGTCGACACAATGCGACGAGAGCTTGTGACGAAAGATTGACACTTGGGAAATAAACTAAGTGTTGAGTCCGGTTTATATGCGTTGCCAAAAGGAGTGAAGCCGAGACGTTATTACGGAGGTTGTGGGCGTATGTGACGAGTTATAGGGGTCAGCCTTAAGGCTAGACACCCTTCCATAAACCCGCAATGGAGTACGTATGAGCACGAAGGCTTTGGGCTCATTTGGGCAACGAATAAGCACATAAAACATATTATATGGAGGTGTGTACACACATATACGAATATGTGTGGTTAAACATAATAAAATATAATATAATACATATAATACGTGGGCTTTATGTAACTTAGTGGGGTCGGCCATGAGTGGTGCACCCCCTTAACATACATGGAAGAGAACGTATATATATCGATGAAAGATGGAGCTCATTTCATCATTCGATCTTCGCTCAAGGAGCTCGCATAAGAGGCAAGAAAAAAGTGCGAAGTGTCTTGAGGAAATGCGCACTTCTCATGCGCATAAGGAATAAGGAGGATTCGCATATTTTGGAGATTGGCTCATGTGAAGAGGTCTCGGTTGAGGGAGATTTGGTACACGGTCTTGGTGCAGAATTGCATGAGTGTCTTGGTAACCCGGGTGGGTACCCGCTCATAGGCAAAGGTGCATAATGGTGTATGTATAAGGCTTTTCATGCCTTGTTGTAATATTGTAAAAGAATCTAAGTGTTGGCCGAGGACTTTGCCCGGCACACTTGTATATTGATGTATTATTGAAGGTTCATAATATATTGATTATTGGGCGGACTCGTTCGGGAGTTGCCCCTCCCATTCTACATGGTTGTTTGCAATTGTTGTTCGGTTTAATTGCATATGAATTGTTAAAGAATGGTTTATGATGAATTATGAAGATTAATGCTTACACATGGTTATAAGATAACGGTTAAAGCATGTTTATATCGGTTAAGGCGTAGTCCATATGTACAAGTATTAACGAAAAGAACGTACACGGTGGTGCCGCACCCTGCCGGGCACGGAAAAAAAGTTACCGTAGGCTTGGGGGCGTGACAGTGGAGAAGCTGAGTGCGAGAGAAGAAGGCTCTGCGGAGGTGGAGCGAGCTCTAGGTGCTAGCTACTTTGGGGGTTCTGTGTTGCTGAGGGACGATGTCCGCGGAAATGAGGAGCACTCTCTGATATGTCACTTTTATGCTTCTTGTAAATCATATTATTATGGAGGTGAATTGTATGGCCCCTGTCTAGCTTCTGGTTATGAGTCGGGGGGTAACGAGGTGGAGGAAAGCCAGAGGCTTGGTCTGGTATGGCACCTAGGTGGTCCCGTTGCAATTGTTATGTTTGTTTTTGTGTCCTTGAAGTTCGAAATTTTCTTGTCGAAGATGGGAGCTTGTCGGGCAGATGAGGAGGAAGGGAGGGTGTTTGAAAGGGGGACCCCTATGGGTTTGGCTGGGTGGATTGAGGGAGATGATCGATAAATGGAACCGAACCTCTGGCATCATCTTCCCTAGGCTGGGCTTCTGGGTGTGAGGGAAATTAACCTCAGAGACTGGGGGAGGATGTGTGTCCTTGGGGGAATTCCATTTGACCAGACCCATCCCTGTGCCAATGTCCTATGCCATAGTCGCGAGTAAAGAGGGACTGTGCAGCGTGCTAAGAGGAAGTGGGGCTCGGTCCTGAGAGATACCTGTAACCCTGCCCAAACATATCAATGTCACATGGCCAATTTATTTGAATTTTGTGGAGACCCGGAATTCTCTGAGGGATGATATGAGGAAAGCAAGAACAGACCCCTACCACCTGGCCCAGCCTTGCCTGAAGCAAGGATTGGCGGGTCACCATGTATTCATAAGCACACCGGAGAGACTCTCTATCAATGACAAACAGTGGAAGGAGGCACTTACTTGGTTGGAATTTTGTGACTGTGCAACAGGTGTGTTGGTGGGACGAGACCTCTATTTGTGTCGAGTTCCCATCCCACTGCCCAAGATTACTATAGAGTGGAAAGGCCAGGGAAGAGAGGAGTATTCGAAGTACCGAGAAGGCATGGCGCAAGCGAAGCAGCCTTGAAACAATGCAGTCGAGAACAGAGGCCGCGGGAGACAGAGGAAGAGCACTCAGGCTCAGGGTGGCAAGCCCAGCTCGTCCTCTGGGGCAACAGGGAGGAGTCGTGGGCGTAGGGCGGTTGCGAGCATCATTGAGGAGGCCACTCAGGCATACCATGCCAGCAACCTAAACCTGGTAAAAAATCTAATTGCAAAGTGGGAGGAGGAAATCCGCCAGGCGGGGGAAGAATTTGAGATGGAACAAGACGAGTGGCAGGAGGTAGCTCCGAACCCGGTTATACGAGGGGGAGAGTTACTTAATACCAACAGACGATTCATCTGTTTTGGATGATGAAAAGTATATTGGCAAAGGTTATAGATTGGTCTCCTTCTGACCAGCACGCACAGGCCCATTCAAAGCAACGTGAAGGTATCCGGGGCAACTCAGAGAAGTCAGAGCTCATGAGGATTCCGGAAAGGATTCAGTTTCAGCTACAGGAGCAAAGTGGGCGATTGAGCCGGATCGAATAGCACATCATGTGCATCCCTCACTCGAAGCTTCCTAGCGCCAATGTGATGGATCTTGTCCCAGTGGACTCGGGCGATGACGATCAATGACAACAAACTCCAGTTATTTTTTTAATGCTTTTACATAAATATAGATGTATTTACAATTATCTAGAAAAAACAAAGACACTCAAATGTACATGGCATGGTTGGACATTCTCAAAATTTAGTGTTTATGGATGGTTTATTTTGCAGATAGGTGGCCAACACCCATGGTTTCTTAGTGGACAAGTTGAAGCCACCTAACTCATGATTTTATGGATGTAAACTGCCTTGTTTACAAAAATTAATAAGAAGGAACCACCAAACTTCAACAACAAAAAAATCTCTATTAGATTATGGACAGAATTGTTCAGAAAAAAATGTTTAAAAAAATTCATTATCTATTAGTTAGAGTACATGCTATTAATATAATCGATTTTAAACTAGTGAACAAAGACTACTCCTAATGTCTATCACAATGAGATGGGTAGAATCAATAAGACGTAGGAAAGGGTTTCTAATTTCTTGTCAATTTAAGTCATTCTCCTCTTGCCCAAATTCACAGTTTCTACTATGCAGCAATATTTGACTTTTTGAATCCAGATTTCTTTTGCAGTGTGTCACGGGATGGATGCTTTAGGATTGAAAATGATGAAAGAAACAGAGAAACTAGCCATGGCAGCCAGGGTTTATGACCTCGCATAGCATATCAAGGATATCAACAAATTGAAACAAGAGCATCTCAACATTTATTATAAGATCAAAAGACTGGCCTGTTCACAATCCAGATGGTTACAAGACCGGGGATTGCAAGACTCCTCGTGATTTGCAAGAAAAGGATGAAGAAGAGTTTACAAAATACAATGATGGCCTCTGAATTTTGCCAATTCCCCATCTAAGAAGTTCGCCAATTGCCCATCTAATTTGCACTGCATCATTCATTTACAAAATTCGTAATATACAATTGATGTGTAGGTATGCTGTTGGTGATGCAAGTGATCAATCCTTCTCACTGTCCCTCTCTGTAGCGACCAAATTGAATTGCATTTCAATTTCAATATTTTAACTTGGACCCCAACAGCTGAGATACATCACACGTCTCAATGAGTCTTCCTTTGACCCTGCTTTTCTAAATTTTGCTGCTTCTCCTTGTGGAAGAGGATCCGGATTCATTTGAATAATAGTAGATTTAAGGGCAACACCAGCGGCAGGCGCAGCGACAAATGAAACAGAAGAATTGGGTACTAACTCGGGCATTGTTAGCAGATTCTTAAAACTGAAGTCCCGCTGATCTGTGAAGTTTCTGAAATCCTCGATGGCTCCCACGGCCCCAATACAAACAGCCCTCTTTGAAACAGAACCCATCTTTCTTTCTTTCTTTCTTCCTTTCTCTGGGCTTAGATTGATCGGATGGCAAAGAAAATAAAACAACAATGACAATTGTGATTTGCAGACTGAGACCGCACTTTATTTATAACTCTGAAGTTTATCCGCGAGATAGCACGCAGAGAAAAAAAGACAGTATTAATCCAAAACCACTGAAATACAGTAAAGAGTACATTTCAATCTATCGGTGGTGTCCAGATGGATAGAATACACTCCAATTCTGGCATATATGTACATAGTTTGCGTCCCTGGTTTTTCATTTGTTTGTGGGCGCTCTCTGGCTGATATGCATGAAACGACACATTAATCTTGGAAAGTCTTTCTTAGGCCATTAATCTTGGAAAGTCTTTCTTAGGCCAAAGGTTCGTCATTATCTTTTTCAGAGGCACTCCGATCTATTATTGGCCAAGCTTGAAATTTGGGATAACAGGGGTCGCTTTCATTATCCTTTTTTTTCAGCGTGAAAAAAAACGGTATATTGATTGTATTGGGGTCGCTTTCATTATCCTGCTCAAGTTGCTTTGGAAGCTACTGATCAGTTTTATAGGGTGGAGGGCGCCGCACCGCTCTTCCATTTCACAGCTCAACTTCAACCTCAACTTCAAATAACGATGTTCTTACTCCTGGATTCAATGTATTACGCTGAAATAGTATAAGTAGCGACCCGACACCCTCAACTTAAACCATACCCATTTATAAAGAATTATATGAACGCGTTGTTTAATTAGTTTGCAGGAGGGGAAACGATTTAGAACGCTGAAATAGTGCAAGAAGCAACTCAAAACCCTCCATGGTGAAAGAGGGCGAATTTTTTTTATATCCAATTCTGCTTCTGCTCAGCAAATACATTAGGTATTACATACTTAAAAAAAAAAATAGTGAGTTCTCTTATCTAGCAAAATTACAAATTTTTCCAGAGGTATTCTAAACTAGACAACAAAAAAAGGGTCTTTTTGGTATATATCTTACAAAACTCACCCACCAAAAGAAAACATTTGCATGTAATATTATTACTAATGGATAATGTAGTCCTTTATAATTGAGCAATGTCAAACTATTTAGCTCTAAGGAATAGGAGAGGGTTTGTTTAGGTCATTGATTGTTAAATATCTCAATCTTAATTTATGCTCTCCATTAGCACATAGCTCTACATCTTTATTGAGATCACAGAGAACATGGAAATACGTTAATGAAGAGAATCTCTTCATTATGTTCCTAATTCTTTTTATAATAATGTTTTGTCCTTCTAAGAGGAGCCCTTCACTAAGTTTTGAATAAGGAGGAGGGAGTCTCCCAAAACAATCAGAGAAGTTCCCTGATTTTTTTTGGATAACTAAATCCCTTGGTAGAGAGCGTAAGCTTCAACTTGGTTGTTTGTCATGCATCTAATGCCCCATGAATACTCTACAACTTTAACTTCCTTAAAGCCATAAAGCACCCCCTCTTATCATCCCTAACATCTCCAGTTCTTATTAGTCAAGCGGTTATAAATTTGTCCTTAGTTGTAATAAATTATAATTGAAAAAAAAAAAAATTAGTTCTAATGTGATCATTGAAGTTGGTATTAAATTTAAGTTTGATAATATTCAAATGGTATATATATTTTAAACTAATATAATGTGATTCTTATGATTAAACATTAGAATTTGGTGTTGTTGAAGAATCACTGTGTTTGTTGCAGTGTCATGTAGAATACTTGTGGAAGAAAAGAGAATGACAAGTAAAAAGTTAAGGTTAAGGTTAGGGAAATATTGTGATTGTTTTGAATGTAATGAGTAACAATACTTGATAAATGGATCTATAACAAAACTTATTGTAGCGAGCCTTTTGGCCACACCAATATTTGATAAGGACCTATTATGAACCATATTCGCGTCAAGGTACATATTAAAAAATCCATTGAGCTACCATGGTCCCCATTGGATCAAAGGTAGAATTGTTGATCTTGAATGCAACCAAATTTGATGTTTATGCCCAAAAAAAAATAGAGCAACCTCACTTATTGTAAAACACTTTGTATAGGCAGGAAAATTACCAACTTAGTTATGTGATAGAATTTTGTAGCCTTGTGTTGTGTGTACAATATGTGTGCGCTGAGTTACCAAATCTAGGACATGTTGAAAAGAGGTTAAGGCCTTAAACTCAAGATCAATGTCAACTACAGATTCTATTTTTGTTACTTGTTCAAGAAACGACGGATTTTCAAGCCATCAATACACAGGGCACCAAATAATTCAATCTACGAGATAGGTTTCATAATTCAGCTCATTAAAAAAAACAACAACTCCTTAATGGGTCACATAACGATTAATTTAGCTGTTCAAAAAGATACCAAGATGGTCACACTTGGAATTTGTTGTACCACCAAGGAGAGACAACACGTATATTAGGCTGTTTAAAATAATTTTGAGACATATTTGCCCCAGTTTATAATGAATTTAAAATTTATTATCTAACATTCTTTCAACATGTTATACCATTGAAACTTGACACAGCTTTTCTAGCGAAAACAAAGACATATACGTCCTTCAAAGGGACCTCCCATCTAAAAAGTATCATAAAAATTATTGGATAGTTGCATCAACCTTGGTATCTAACCCCTTCTTCTCATAGGAACATGAGACAACCAAATTGTACCTTCATTGAAAATGTTTTATATACATGTTTTGGACATCAATACATTCCAATACATTTTAACGTGTATAGTTCTCATGCTCTAATTATAGATTTATTTTTCATTTCCATGTTTCTCTCTTTTGTTTTGCATTTCATTCTCTTTTCTTCCTAGTTGTGTTACTTCGATGTCCATTATCTCCCTATTTGAAATTTAAAAGTAGAAGTCCTTAACGATCATTGTTGTTTCTATTAGTTACTATAAGGATGAATCAAGGGTCATTATTAATAGTCATCTTAATCTATCATTCACTAATGCTAAATCTATGATAATGGATTGTTAGCTATTATTATCTTGCACATGCTTCTTAGTCTTAATTGTTCCAACCAAGAGAATTTATGATTCTTATATTGAGGGGAGGGAAAATTTTAAGGATGAAATTTTATCTTAAAGTTTAGCAACCTTGACGAATCTTACTAGTCTCTAATATCCAAATTTTAAAATGTTTGATGATAATTTTGTAAAAATGTTTAGATTTCTAATTATTTTATATTGGATAATATTTAATATTAGCGATTTTAAGGTAAAATAATTTTATAGTATAAAATTTGGGCGAATTCACTTTTAGAAAAATGGAAATTGGCGAATATTGTTTTTGGAAAAAGCATGGAATATTAGCCCACCTACGAATATTAGCCCCTAAAAATTTCACTCATATAGGGGTTTAGGTACCCAACCATGGCAACATTCCCTCCTCCTGTAAACCACTTGATCAATGTTATGGAAAGAATTCCCTTCAAATCACTACGACTAATTTTAATTTTCGGCCAGTGAGAGGCCACCCAGACTTTACGCCATGATGGGTCATTAACTTTGAGATGTTCACCTCTGAGGTAAGCCTTGGCTTCCTTTAGGTTGAGGTCTCCCCTTTCTCTTTACCCCCATCGAAGTTGGTCCTGGTCATCATTCATCGAGATTTGTCTTTTGTTGAGTTCCTCTGTAATATCTTAGATACCTGAATCACTTAGATTTGCCAGATGAAGGATGTTAAGCTTCCATATTCTCCATTTGTTATTTTCCAGTCCTTGAGCCTAGAATTGGTGGACTTCCCTATGCCCCTGTCTCTCTATGGATACCTGAGCCTGCCATTCCAGTCTATTTAATTTTGGTTGTTGTTGTCAGGCATCTTCCCATAATAAAGCGCCCTTTCCATTTCTTATTTCCCAATTTTTGATGTTGTATGATTTCTCTATTTTTCCATGCCATGTTCCATATAGCCGACCCCTCGATTGAACTCGTGAGCCTTACTAGGTATTTTATTTGGCAATTAATGGTGTACTTTTCTTTCCAGGGTTTTGCCCATGGAGTCTCCCACCCGTTAAGCCATCTCCACCACAATTTGGCCCCATTTGCTCTGTTAGTTATCTCAGGGTCCTACAACCCTTGGCCTCCTACATTTTTAGATTTACATATCGTGGTCCACGCCACCAGTGCCCATTTTCATTTTTCCTCTGCCCCTCGCCACAAGAAGTGCCTCTGAACCTCCCTTATTTTTTGGAGCACTCCCTTAGGCTCAGGTAGAATAGATAACATATACACTGGGATATCCTGAAGCACTGCCTTTACTAGCACCATTTGTCTCGACAAATTTAGCGCTTTCACCATCCATCTTTTGACCCTATCATCCATGTTAGATATTACTCTCTCCCAGTTGGATTTCTTCCAAGCTTGCACTGTTAGGGGGATTCCTAAATACTTAGAAGGGAGGGGTTTCCTTTGGAACCCTAAAATAGCATATAGGTTTCTCTGGAGAGAAATGTGAGTGTTAAAAAAGAAAATCATATACTTTAACTAGTTTAAATCCATAACTAACGTTGCCATGAAGATATCTAGAATGGCTTTGAAATTACACACCTCCTTTACCGTAGGAATACCATGAAGCATGGTATCATCCACAAATTGTTGATGAGTGGCTGCTTAAGCATCCTCATGCAGCTTAACTCCTTTTATGTCTCCTCCTCTATTGGTCGCTCCAATCACCCTCCCAAGTCCTTCCATCATTAATATAAACAGGAAGGGAGACAATGGGTCCCCTTACCGAATTCCTCTAGATGGAAAGAAAGGTTTTAATGGGGCTCCATTAATCAGAATTGAAAACTGGGTGATGAGACCAATCCCATAATCCAATTGGTCCATTGTTTATCAAACATAAATGCTTCTAGCACCGCTGCCGTGTATTTCCAACTAATCTTTTCATATGATTTAGATAAATATAACTGCATAATCATACCCACCTTTTTTTGGTCTTCAGTGAATGAGCTACTTCGTGCGCCAAATTACATTATCCAGAATCTGTCACCCCTCCACAAAACTCGATTGTTTGTCAAATATCAAATAAGAAATAATTGTTTTCATTCGATTAGCCACTACTTTCGATATGATTTTATATAAAACATTGCAAAGGGCTATCAACCTGAACTTCTCAAGGGTACTAACAATTCTTCCTTGGAAATAAGGGCTATAAAAGTTGAATTCAGGGCTTTGAGAATCTTTGCTGACTCCTGGAAATTGGCTACCACCTCATATATTTCATGTTTGACAATTTCCAAGCAAGCCTTAAAGAAATTTATAGTAAATCCATCTAGTCCAGGGGCTTTCCCATTATCCACTTCGTTCACTGTTAGTGTCACTTCCTCCATGGAGACCAACTTGTTTAAATTCTTGTTGTGCTCTTCCTTGAGCACCTTTGGGATATTGCTCACAATCCTTTGGATATTTTCCCGTCTCTCCACTTGGGGTTCTTCAGCTATCTTTTGGAAGTGTTGAACCAAGACCTCCTCAATGCCTTGATGAGCTTCGAAAGTTTTCCCCTTCTCATCATTTATTCTAAGATTTTATTGGAGTTTCTATGTTCTATTGTTGAACAGTGAAAGAACTTAGTGTTTCTCTCTCCCTCCCAGAGCCATAACACTTGATATTTTTGTCTCCATATAATTTCCTCTTACTTACATCTATCCTCCCACTTATTTAGTAGCTCCATCTCCTCTTCTTTTTTGTCCTTCAAGTAACCTTCTGAGATTAGTCATTGTTGCAATGCTTCCATCTTCTGTTCTAATTATTTTTTGGCTATAAAGATGTCCCCAAATTTTGTCTTATTCCATTGCTTTAATTTTAGCTTAATATGTTTTAACCTTGCTTGTAAGGTGTACATTTTCGAGCCTCTGACTAGGATCTATTCCTCCCACCATCCTTTGATATTCTCCATAAAGGTAGGGTGTTCTAACCAGAAGGCTTCAAATCTAAAAGGCTTATTTTTGGGGGTACCTACCAACTATATATTTAATATCATTGGCCAATGGTCAAACCCCCCACAGGGAAGGATATTTGTTGTCGCATCTACCCCTCTCATTAGTAAATCTTCTAAGATTAAAAACCTATCAAGCCTGGACACAACTTGATGTTTCCCTCCCCGCTTATTACTCCAAGTGAAGCATCCATTCACATTTTCCATGTAAATGAGGTTTGCCGCCTCAATGAATTCCTTAAATGCTTCAGCATCTATGTCTACTCTTCTTTGGCCCCCTTTCTTCTCTGACAGAAAGAAGTCTCCCCCCAGAACCCAAGGGAGATGCCCTTTCCTAATCTTTATATTACTCAAGTCTTGAAGGATCTTGATTGTCTCCCCAGTTCTTTGAGCCCCATAAACATTTGTAAACACCATTGTGCCTGGGGTCCCTATTACCTGCATTTCTACTGATAAGTATGATCTAGTTGTTTCTGAGTCTAGTAAGATCAAGGATTGGGGGTTACAACAGATCACCAACCCCCCTGTAAAGCCATGCACTTCCACCTCCACTGTATCATACCTTCTCCCTAATATCCTAATTAAATCCTTTATTTTCTCTACAGAGAACTTTGACTCTAGCAAAAAAATAATATCAGGTTGTTCCATTTGAATATTTTTTTTAGCATACGTTGTTTCCTAAGGATACTACTGCCTCTTATATTCCATGATAAAACTTTCATGATTTAACTACAGTTTAGAGTGGGTGAGCCTAACGTTCTCATCTTACCTGAATTTATTAACATAATGCCCAGCTCCTTGAGGGAGACAATGTTTGGCTTCCTCCCTTTTTTCTGATGGCTCTATCGTGGCGCCAAAACCGTCTGATATCTCGTTGTTTTCACTCCCAACTCAGCTATTTTTTGATGCACCCTTTTCTTCCCCTTCCATCTCGTTTCTTCTCTCATCAGGTATAGATATTGGATTCTATCCATTTGATCCACATTGATTGCTTCTATCCCCTGTTTTCTCGCCTATTCCACCATATCCTGGAGATCAATTCCCTCCCGCTCAATTATCTTATGAAATTCTAGATCCTCTGTTCCTACTTTGCTTGGGGTCATTTCTGCATCTCCCTCAAAATATTTGGATAGATCTAGGATATCCCCTTGTTGTTCAAACTCCTCGTTCAGCTATAACATTTCTTCCTCTTTTCCTTCTCTTTTTTCCTCATTGTCCTCTGCTTCCCCCCCTTGTTCCTCTAGGTTTTCCTTTTCTAGGACTTCAAAGTTGTTTCTATGAGCTTTTCGTCCCCCATGATTTTGTTGTTGTTGTCTTCTATTAGGTCTTCCCCTTGGAGTGGTCTGAGAAAACCATCTGCATCCTTTTGGTCTATCTCTTTATTTTGTTCCTCCAATTTTCTTAAAGGCATTCCCTTATCAGGTATCCATGTTCATGGCATATTCTGCATCTAAAAGGGATATGTTCATAGTCCATTGGTTGTAACTAAAATTTGCCACGGAACTCTAGTTTGACTGCTACAGGACATGCCCCAAAGACATCCATTTCAACACATATTTTTGCATATGTTGTGTATCTTCCTTGTAAAGTTGCTTCTAAGACTTTAATGAATTTTCCGAGAGAATCATCTATCGGATTTAGACTTGTAGGGAGCCAATAGTCCAAGGAAGGGAATACAACCTGACACAGACTGGGACGCATGTAAAGCTTTCCTTCTCCGGGATGAAATTCTTCATCGATGGCCTCATGTATAAACCAACTGATGCAAAATAATAAGGACCACCATCAAATATTCAGTCTTTGTCTTCCATATTGGCAAACACCATCGTAAAAAAGACTTTAGACTCTAGATGTAACTCTATTTCTCCTCACGGTTTCCAATGATGTCTAATCTAATAACACAAGGCTTTTTCTGTGGGCCAAAGACCCATAAACTTTCATATGACAACATATGACCTCATGCGATCCCTGAATGCCTGTGTCTTAGGATCAATAATCATTGTCATCAGGATCACCGTTGTTTTTGGCTCACATGACCTCGTGGAGCCTTTTGACTTCTGATATTGTTGTTGGTCTATTTTCTTTCTTGTTGGGCCCCTGTCATCATTTATTTTCTGTCCTTTCCCACCTACTTCTGCCAAACCTTGGACATTCTCTAGCATAACATCTTCTTATGCACTAAAGCTCATCCTGAGCCCCTTTCCCTTGTCCATTACCACATTCTGATAGGAGGGAGCGGGGCTCCCTCCTCCTCTGAAAGTCATCCACATAAAACCCTAGCTACTGCTGCTTAGAAACCCTTTGAATTCCCTATTTATAACATTATATATATATATATATATATATATATATATATATATATATATATATATATATATATATATATATATATATATATATATATATATTCTTAACTATGAAGATTAATCCCACTTTACCATGGAGATTTTTAATATCATGGGCCAATACCATGGCTCATCAATATCACATGCGCATGAAATCGTAACTCACTTCATATGGTACTTGTTCAAATGACATTTTTTTTAATTAATCAATTTAGGTAAAAGAGAAAAATGCATAACTACTTTGCACATAAATCTCATTGACCTTTGTTTTGTGTATACTATCATGAATATTCTATAATATTTTGTGGAGGTTAAATCTCTACCATCCACCTAATATTTATTGATAATTAAATTAAAAATCTAAAAATAATATTTCAAAATAAGCGCATCTATCCACATAATTAAAATATATATATATATATATATATATATATATATATATATATATATATATATATATATATATGTATGTATAGATATATATGTATGTATAGATATATGTATATGTATATATGTATATGTATATATATATCTATACATATATATATATATATATATAGATATATATATATATATATATATATAGATATATATATATATATATATATATACATATATATATATATATATATATATATATCTATTTTAATTAAAATTATTTAGTAATAACTATACATTTTATAGCAGCCCCAAGGGTTAGCTCAATCGGTCAAGTCGGGGCCTCGCCAGATGGGAGGTCACAGGATCAATTCCAGATAAACTCTTGGGGTCAGGTCTTGCAGTAGGTTGAGGGGCGTCAGCCCAGATTTTTCCAATGGACATAGCGCCACACGTTGACCGAAGGTGTTCGTGAACCACACACAAAAAAAAAAATAAACTATACATTTTATAGCTAATTAAATTTATTTAAATGTTTGAGAAAAATAATTTCCTTTTTCTCAACCAAATTTAATTCCCTAAAAGAGTATATTAACTTCCTATTAAATAATATATCATTATAAAGCCAATATATTGTTTTAGCCAATAATATATGGCTTAAAACCCCTTTTATTCACCTTCATAACTCCATTAATAAAGATTATTCATAATGACTCTTACCATGAGATGGGTAGAATTAACAAGGGAGCGACTGTCGTAGTGGTAGTCCCTGCCGGGGTGGTAGAAGCATGCAAATTCGATGCTGGTTGTAAATTGCTTTGAAGTTGACAGGCTGACACCTGTCCTGGGAAAAATTAAATTGAGACCTTTAGTTGTTATTTTAATGCATACAAGTGCAAAGCCCGAAACCGTTCTCTTCCAGTATCTTGACATATGCTCATGGACCGAGAAGTGTTGTGGATAAGAACATGTAAATGCAAAGACATTTGAAGGTACAAAGGTTAAACACGACCATAATCCGAGACAATAGAAAAGAAAATCAGGTTCAAGATCGCCCAGGAAAACTGATAACTTGCAGCAAATTACAACGAGTAACCCACGTGATCGAATCAAGTACCACCGAGAAAAATACAGAATCAATAACTAACCATAACAAAAGTATGGCAACTTATAGTTTATGTTGAAAGAAGGGATCAATAAATTGCATATTTAAAGTTTTAAATATGATTTTCTTGAAATTGAGCGGAGGATTGCTTATATCCCTTGATTATTTCATGGTTTTAGTAGAGAAATAAGCTGCAGAAGCATATGAAGAGGATTTGAACGAGTAGATTTACTGGAAAAATTGCAAAAATTTATTTGATTTAGGTTTATAATAATTTGCGCGGCTGTTAAAAAGTATATAGAAGGTGCAATTTAAGTATATACCATAGAGTCATCAAAGTGCTTCACCACCACTATCCATTGATGGAGAACACAACTATCAATGATTATAGGGCATAGTAAGAAGATGAGCAGACCTAACGCACCCACTTGTCCCATCCTCCACTCAACCTAGCATGCAACCAATGCTCGTCTTAATTGATAGAAGACCAAGTGGCACATATTGTTATCACACTTGGCTTTTATGGTTAATCGTCCATTATAAGCCACATAAGCAGAAAAATGAGCAGGTTTGATGCACTCACTTTTGTCATGCTAGGCAAGCATAGTCTTGTGAAATCTACAATAATTTGAAACCATAAAATGCAGTTTATTCCATAACTAAGATAGTGCAATGACAATGAGATTTAGTTACGGCCATGGTGGTCTTGGTTTAATGCAAACAATAAGCCCGAATGTAGCCACTGTATGGTTACGACCATTGCACTATGGGATTTAATAGAGACAACAAACCCAAATCCGGTCACCTTTAGTTGCAACAGACAATGAATTCAAACATAAATCAGCAAATTTATGGTGTGTTTCAGTTGTCGAGTTAACCCATGAACAAGCTCAATTGAATCCAACGGCAAAGGTCACAGGAGTAGAGACAGTAGGTCAATTGAATCGAGCCTGACAAGTGTAGATACAATTTTTGTATTGCATCTAATTGAATTGAGCTTGAAAGTGTAGATACAATTTTTTTTGCACTAAATATTGTTAAGGAAAATTCTGCTAACGTTGAGCTTCAGAGAGGCATTTAAAGTCTGCTAAGCATGAGCCTCAGAGAGCCATTTTTTTGCAGAAGCATCCCAGTAAGCAGTGATGGGAAAACTACAGAGGCAGAAGCCTAAAAGGCAGTTCACAAAGGCATAAAAGGAAGTTTATCATCCTTAGCAGCATCAGTGGTAGAGTTCCAGGACTCAGGGAAAAGTCGGCAGCTTCCTTCGCTCAGCCAGATTCACCAGATTGATACCCAGTGGCCTAACTGCTCTGCATGCAGGTAAGAGTAAACTAGTAGCAGGAGTTGAATTTAAAATCAGATGTAATTAGATGTTACTATTAATGCTATCTCATGGTGAATTCTCTACGCACCTTCACAAGGAGGGTGAAATCAACAACTTAGGCAAAGTGGCAGAAAACACCTGTGTAACAGTGCAGCGACCCCTTCACCAAGAGGCTGAAATCTTCAACTCAGGAAAAATAGCAAAAAACAACTATGTAGTAGTGCAGCGGAAGACAGAGTAAGTTTGCGTCCATGAAGGTAATTGTAAACTTTGCATATTTTGGCTTTGTCCGGCTAGCAGGTAATTCTAAACTTTGGATAAGACATCCAAGCTATTTTATATAAATTTAAAAAATTATAAAGTTGGAATATTTAGATAAACAATTTTATATACGTTAAAAAATAACAAACTTGGAATATCTAAATTTTTTGTTTTGCTAGCATTTCTAAAAAAACTACAAAATACTACAGTCTATTTTACTTCCACATTGTTGTTGGCACCGCTTCCACAATGTTCGAAACTAGCTAGCTGTCATGTTCGAAGCTAGCTAGCTGTTTGTTTTATTGCTAGATTGTTTTTGGCACCTGGCCTGCATTATTGATCCCACTAAAACTCTAGAATTGTTCCTCGTAATGCAATGATATATTTCCTGATAATGCAATGATATATTTCATTCCTGTAAACATGGAAGTCTATCAGGCTTCCCATTTAGACGTGGATTTGCAAACAAAAGGTCTGTTGCATGCAGACTGAAGATATGCTTTTACATATATTTTCCCATTTAGACGTTGCTGGATCATTTTGTTTGTAGTTGTTGGATCCGTTTGCTACTGCAAACAAACTGAAGGTATTCTTTTACATATATTCAGTTAGCTATGAATCCACTTCTACAATTTTGAAGTATTTGTATATGTATGAACCGCAGGAAGCAAAACATTTGAACTGGATGGCATGTGGATAAGGCGCTCTCACAGGGTGGTGATGGAGAAACCTTGATAAAAAAATAGGTTGCAACTAGCTGTTGCCGCGTACTGTACCTGTGCACTGTACTTGCAGCACTTGCAACGATGAGAGCATTAGGCGGCCGTGGATAAGTGTGAAAAACTTGAGAAGATTTTGGAAATCATTTCTGTTTTTGTTCTATTTTTACTGTAACTATTTTACCATAGATTGAATAAATGTTGAAATTTGGAATTTGAAAATACCTTTCAGTGTGTTGATTTTTGTTTGTTTCTGCTTTTTCTCTGAACACCCTTGAGCTTGCTTTGAACACTTTTGAGGGATTTCTAGGATCCACTGCTTCTTTTACAGGTGCGTCTGTAGAAATCCACTGCTTCTTCTACAGATGAGTCCGTAGCTATGATGGAGAAACCTTGATAAAAAATAGGTAAATAGGGTGCAACTAGCTGTTGCCATGTACTATACCTATACAGGCACATACCAACATAACCGCTACAGATGCCAACGAACCTATCTTCTACACGGGCCGGGGTTTACAAGCGAGGGCCAGGGCTAGGGCCAGTTGTTGAACCAAAGTCTTTGCAATGGCAGGTGGCTAGAGTTGTCGGCTTTACGGTGGCAACTAGAGATGGCAGGTGGCTAGCTCTGCGGTGGGGAACCAAACTTTGCTTAAAATTCACAAAGAGCCAAATAACAAATAAATTCAGACTTAGGTTAGAACTTTTGTTAGTCCCTGTATATTCAACAACCCGGCCATCTCAGTTAAATGCTCTGGTCAACTTGAATTAATAGGCAGTCAACGCCGTTGCGAACGCTATAGCCCCTGCTATGCCGAAGGCAGGGACTAATAAGGTGAAGGAAATGTTTTTAATTTCTTGTGAATTAATTCATTATACTTTTCGTCTTTTCGTCTTTGTGTTGCATATGGAGGCGTCAATTTCTCACTAGATAATTGAAGATCACTATATTTTTGTATTTTTTTTCAAAAAAATTGACAGTAAGAAAGAGGGCTTGAATTTTGTTTTTTTTGATGGACATGGATTCATCTTATTCTTGGGTACTAAAAAATTTAAGCTTAACAATTGTCACTCAGATTTAAAAATTTTGACAGAATTTTGATAAAATCGTGTTAGAATTTCCATAATTTTTTGGGAAAAATTTATGCTCATTAACGCATCATTAAACTATGCTTTTAAATTCCCTTGTGCCTTGACCACTGAGGTGCCCCCTGGGCGTGACCTGAAGACGCAAAATTTCGGGCGACCTTGGCCGACGGGCACAGTACGTCGTGCCAAAAATGCTAAGTTGTGACCGCACTTGTGCCTTGTGGTCATTTGTGTGGCCCGTTTGTTGGGCGCTCCTTTTAGCCTTCATTCGGGTCATGCACCCATGGAAACCCCAAATTTCCTTTGGGTCAGTTGCGTCGTGTCGTGTGTGGGACCCCAGGCACATGGGGTCGTTCCAAAAATGCTAAGATGTGATCAATCGTGTGCCTTGTGCTCATTCGTGTGGGTCGTTTTGCGGGTGCTCCCTCGTGCCTTCGTTCAAGTCGTGCGCCCATGGAAACACGTTCGAGTGGGTCAAGTTTTGTCATGTGTGGGTGCCTAAGCACATAGGGTTGTGCAAAAAATGTTAAGTTGTGACTCATCGTGTGCTTTGTGCTCATTCGTGCATCCCATTTGTCGGGCACTCCCTCATGCCTTCGTTCGGGTCGTGCGCCAATGGAAACACGTTTGGGCAGGTCAGGTTGTTCCGTGTGTGAGCGCTCGGGCACACAGGGTCGTGCCAAAAATGCTAAGTTATGACCACCCGTGTTCCTTGTGGTTGTTAGTGTAGCTCGTTTTCTGGGCCCTCCCTCGTGCCTTCGTTTGGGTCGTGCACCCATGGAAACGTGTTTGGGCGGGTTGGGCCAGGTCAAGTCGTGCCATGTGTGGGCGCACACGAGGCCGTGTCAAAAATGCTAAGTTGTGACCGCCTCCTTTCCTTGTGCACATTTGTGCGACCGTTTTGTCGAGCGCTCCCTCGTGCCTTTGTTCAAGTCATGCACCCATGGAAACCCCAAATTTCATTCGGGTGGGTTAGGTCATGTCATGTGTGAGCGCCCATGTAAACGTGTTCGGGCGGGTTAGGTCGTGTCGTGTGTGGGCGCTCGGGAACACAAGGTTGTGCAAAAAATGCTAAGTTATGACCTCTCATATGCCTTGTGCATGTTCTTGCGGCCCGTTTGTCGAGCGCTCCCACATGCCTTCGTTCGAGTCATGCGCCCATGGAAACCCAAAATTTCATTCGGGCGGGTCGAATCGTCTCGTGTGTGGGCGCCCAAGCACATGGGGTCATGAAAAAAATGCTAATTTGTGGTTCCTCGTGTGCCTTATGCTCGTTCGTGCGAATTGTTTGTCAGGTCCTCCCTCGTGTCTTCGTTCAGGTTGTGCGTCCATTGAAACAGGTTCGAGCAGGTCGGGTCGAGTCATGTCATGTGTGGGTGCCCGAGAACACGGCATCGTGGAAAAAATGCTAAGTTGTGACCGCCCGTGTGCCTTGTGCACGTTCGTTTGGCTCGTTTTCCTGACACTCCCTCGTGCCTTCTTTCGGGTCGTGCGCCCATGAAACCCAAAAAAAAATCAGGCGAGTCGGGTCATGTCATGTGTGGGCACCCGTGTAAACTCATTTAGGTCGTGTCATTTGTGAGCACCCATGTAAACTCATTCAGATGGGTCAGGTCGTGTCGTGTGTGGGCATCCGAACACACACGGTCGTGTCATTTGTGGGTGCTCGAGCACACGCAGTCATGCCAAAATTGCTAAGTTGTGACCGTCCATGTGGCTTGTGCACGTTCGTGCGGCCTGTTTGCCTGACACTCCCTTGTGCCTTCGTTTGGGTCATGCAGCCATGGAAACCCCAAATTTCATTCGGGTGGGCTGGGTCATGCCAAAAATGCTAAGTTGTGACTGCCCATGTGCCTTGTGCTCATTCATGCGCCCTGTTTGTCAGGCCCTCCCTCATGCCTTCGTTCGTGTCATGCGTCCATTGAAAAATGTTCAGGCTGGTCGGGTCGGGTTGTGTCGAGCATGGGCACATCATCTGCTAGTTGGTCGATTCATCATCTGCATTTTTATGAGTTTATGGGAGGGGAATTGTTGGATATGGTTGAGGAATCAAGGATCGGTCTAAATTCTGAGAAAGTACCCATAGAGTGGACCTTCAAAACAACGATGATGAAGGTAGATTTAATAGAGCCTGAAATGAATCTCTTGAATAGGGGTGGTCACAACTTCGCATTTTTGGCACGGCCTTGTGTCCCTGCCCACCTAGCCCGCCTGAAATTTGGCGTCTCTAGGTCACGCCTAGGAGGCACCTCAGCGACCAAGGCACGTCGTCATTAAACTAATGCATCATCTGCCTTTTTTTTTGCTTATGGGAGGGGAATAGTTGGATATGGTTGAGGAATCAAGGATCAGAAGGTTTATTTCAGACTCTATTAAATCTACCTTCATCGCCCTTGTTCCGAAGGTCAGCTCTCTGGACACTTTCTCAGACTTTAGACCGATCTCATTATGAAATATTATCTATAAGATAATTTCAAAGGTGATTGTTGAACAAATAAAAGGCTCTCTCTCTGTACATATTTCCATGGAGAAATTTTGGTTTTTACATAATATATATATACATGATGCTATTTCCATCACTCATCAGTGCATCCACTCCATCCAGACCAAAAAGCTGGAAGCGGTAGTGATGAAGATAGATTTGTAGAGAGCATATGCTTGTGTGGACTAGAATTTTCTCATAATCATTTTGTTCAGAAGATTGGGCTTGAGATATGGAATGTGGAATGGATCATGGCATGCGTCACAAACGTTTGGCTCACTGTCTTGGTGAATGGTTTTCCCACTAATTTTTTTCGAGCAAACAAAGTTCTCCGGCTGGGGTGTTCATTATCCCCACTACTTTTCATATTGGTCATGGACGACTTTAGCAGGAAGATAAACTCAACGAAGGTATTAGGAACATTTCAGGGACTTCAAATGGTGCCACAGGTTAGTATATCAAATCTTTTCTTTATTGATGATATCCTTACCTTTGGGATCGTTGTTCGAGCTCAGTGGGAGGCTCTGCACTATATATTACATCATTTTGAGGAGGCTTCATGTCACATTCCAAATGGTCATAAATCTTGTCTTTTATTCATTTGGTAATCAATCTAATATCAAATATATTGTGGATTTATTTGGGGTGGGTATGAAACAACTACATGACGACTTCACCTACTTGGGTTTTAGACTGACGCTGACATGCTACCGTTCAGAGGATTGGGCATGGATTCTTTCAAAATTTGATAAGAAGGTTAAGGTTTGTACAAATTGTTGTCTTTCATTGGGAGGGAGATTTACCCTGATTCAATCAATCCTCCAACAACTGGTGATTTATTGGATGCACCTTTTTGTCACACTGGCCCACATTAGCTCGCAAATGCGTTCCCGTCTGGCACATTTCTTGTGGTATGGTGCAGGTCTCGAATGCAAATATCATCTTACTGCTTGGAGTTCTATCTCTAAACCAAAGGATCTTGTTGGTTGGGGAATACTGAACTACCGAGTTTTTCATTGGTCCCTGTTAATGAAGTTTCTATGGAGGGCACTTTTCGATGGGGGAATATGGGTGCAGATCATCTCAACAAAATATCAGAAGCTAAGGCCCATCATACATTGGATTAAGATGGAGGAGATTGGTATCAAGAGGGGATCATACATTTGGGCGAGTTTCTAAAAGATCAAGTTTTGGTTTTTGCGTCAGGTGAAATGGCAATTTGGGAGCGGTAACTAGTTGATTATTGGGTATGACAGGGTCGTTGGCATTTTGGAATCCATTTCCATATCTAATGATACGATTGCGACACTTCAACATAGGGGCATTATTTATTTGGACGAGGCAATATACTGTTGGAATGGAATCCTCTCAACATGGAAAGGGGCATCACAACTTGGATTAACTAGGAATATGGATGTTGATTAAAATAATTATGTCAAAGCCCTCAAAAATGTCGGTCTCTGCAGGAATGTAATGGGTGACTCGCTCACATGGGACGACGCTCTTCGTAATGGAGTTGTGGTGGTTGCAGAGAATTACAAATACATTATGCACCTTACACTGGATAATATTGCATCGTTGTGGTTTTCTGCTATATGGAAAATGCATGCTCCTTTGAAAACTATTTTGTTTATTTCGCTGGCGTGGAAGAACAAGATATTGATTATATGGAACCACTGAAGGAAAATAACAAGGACCTGTCGAGGAGATACATGTGTCCTCAAATTACATTGTCGGATGGGTTTTTCGATGGAGAGGCACAACAAGGTAGACGCAGTTGTGGTGCAAGCTTACGTTTTAACAAAAATTATCTCTATAAGTTGCATTGGTTTGGAGGCTCAGGGACAAATTCTAGAGCCAAATTGGTGGCTCTTTAGGGCCTCCTTTGGTTCGCAAAAGACAAGGAGATCCAACACATCCATGTATACGAGGACTCGAAGACCATCATAGAGGGCATTTCAGGTAAAACAACATTTGATCCCCCGGAGCTCCAAAGTTGGCGGGTTCGCATAGATGGCCTCATCCAGAGATTTCAGAGTTTTTACATACAACATATATACCAAAAATCAAATGGGATGGCAGACTCTCTGTCAAAAAAAGTTTGTTGGATACCGAGGATTACATGTTTTATACATACATTTCTGAAGGGATTGTCACAGAGGAGGGGAGTATTGTTCTCCCATAGCTGGTACATTGGTTATTTGCTCTCAAGATTTTGTTGATATTGTGTTTTTGTTGTTTCCTTTCTTGAATTTTGTGGATGATAATGCTCACCCTATATATGATAGATGACGTCTGGGATGTTTCTTGAACATGTATATGGGGTAATTTTGAACTCTTTTTGTTTTTATTCTCACATTGCAAAATGGAATATTTGGCAATGATAGAAATATGTAACAGCATTTTTGTTTCTTAATAAAATTCAATTTAGTTTTTTTTACTCTAATTTAAAAAAAAAAAAAAAAAACAAAACAAAACAAAACAAAACACTTTGCTTTTATATTATGCATCGATATTTAACGTGGTAGTCTAACGACCCTGTTTTTTTGTCCAAAGTCTTGGAAATTCCCACTATATTTTGAGAAAATCCTGCCAGGATTTTTGTAAATCCAAGTTACAATTGTTAAATTTCAATATTTTAGGTGTCCAGGATGTTTTTGATGGTGTTGAATCCATTTTCACCATTAAAAACATGATTCAAAAACTGTCTCTGCAAGATTTTATGAATTTTTTAACCTGGATTCGGCTCTATAGACCACTCTATTTAACTTGTTAATCCAGATTTCCTTTGAAGCGTGTGAGGGCATGGATGCTTTAGGTTTGGAAATGACGACAGCAACCGAGAAACTAGCCATGGCAGCCAGGGTTTATGACCTCGCATTGGATATCAACAAATTGAAACAAGTGCATCTCAACTTTTTATAACATCAAAAGACCGTCCCGTAAATAATCCAGATAGTTACCGGCCAGCGGATTACAATAGTAGTGGTTGTTCAGAGAAAACGATGAAGAAGAGGTTACAAAAATATAGTCATGGCCACTGAAGTTTGTCAAATGCCAATCTGCTTAGTGCCAATTGCCCATGTAATTTCACAGTCATTACAAAATAGAAGCATAATATACCATTTATATGCCGGTTTGCTGCTGGTGATGCAAGTGATCGATCCTTCTCTCTGTCCCTGGCCCTCTCTGTCGCGACCGAATTGAATTGTATTTCAATTTAAATATTTTAATTGGGACCCCAACAGCTGAGATACATCACACGTCTCAATGAGTCCTCCTTTGATTGTGCTTTTTTTAATTGTGTTGCTGCTTCTTCTTCTGGGAGAGGATTTGGATTCATTTGTCGAGTAACAGTAGATTTCAGGGCAGCGGCGCTAGGACCAGCGGCAGGCGCAGCAACAAATGAAACAGAAATGTTGTGTAACATCTCGGAAATTATGAATACATTCTTGAAATTGAAGTCCAGCTGCTCTGTGAAGATTCTGAAACCCTCGATGGCTCCCACGGCCAACATACAAACCGACCTCTTTGAAACAGAACCCATCCTTCTTTCTTCCTTCCTTTCTCTGGACTTAGATTGATCGGATGGCAAAGAAAAGAAAACAGCAATGGCAATTGTGATTTGCAGACTGAGACCGCACTTTATTTATAACTCCGAAGTTTATCCGCGAGGTAGCACGCAGAGAAGAAAAGACGGTATTAAACCAAAACCACTAGAATACTGTAAAGAGTACAATTCAATCCATCGGCGGTGTCCAGGTGAATAGAATCCACTCCAATTCTGACATATATGTACATAGTTTGCGTCCCTGGTTTTTCATTTGTTTGTGGGCGCTGTCTGGCTGATCTGCATGAAACGACGGGCATTAACCTAGTTTTTATTGGGGCAAAGGTTGGCCATTTTCTTTTTCAGAGACACTCCAGTCTATTCTTTGGCCAAACAAGTGAATTGGGATAACAAGGGTCGCGTTCATTATGCTGCTCAGGCTGCTTTGGAAGCTTCTTCTCTCATACGGAAATTAAGACAACACATCACTCTCATCGTGTGAAGGGGCAGTACGTCCCTTCTCTCTCACAACTCGACTTTAACTTCATCTAATGAGGTTTTGACTCCTCCCCGTAATGTACTAGTGCAATGACGGTAAGGCTCGACTTCAACTTCAACTAATGATGTTTTGACTTTTTCCCTTAGGGGAAGTACGGCCCTTCCCTCTCACAACTCGACCTTAACTTCATCTAATGAGGTTTTGACTCCTCCCCGTAATGTACTAGTGCAATGACGGTAAGGCAACTTCAACTAATGATGTTTTGACTCTTCCCCTTAATTTACTAGTGCAATGACGGCAGGCAAGGTTCAAACTTTAAATTAATTTTATATATATATAAATACATATATTATTTGAGTTGGCTTAATGGTTAAGAGCATGTGCTTTTTCCTAAAAGGTTATACATTCAAAACTAGAGAGGTAGAATATGTATGCTCTCGTAAATTCACTGCCATTAACTTCGACGTGTTACCAGCCAATGTAGTGTGGTTCATCTTCAAGACAAGAAGAAGAGATAGATCTGAGAGGAAGGTTAAATAAGAAGGTATGTCAACCTAACGGTTAGAGGAAAATAGGTCTCCTGATCTATAACTTCTATTTCCTGTGATCTATAACTTGTTATTGGTGTTTCGTTGAAACACGATCTATAACTTGTTATTGGGTCGAAACACGATCTATAACTTGCTATTGGGTCGACATGTTACCATTCAGTGTGGTTCATCTTCAGGACAAGAAGAAGAGATAGATCTGAGAGGAAGGTTAAATAAAAAGGTGATCTATAACTTCTATTTCCCGTGATCTATAACTTGTTATTGGGTCGAAACACGATCTATAACTCGGTTAGAGGAAAATAGGCCTCGTGATCTATAACTTCTATTTCCCGTGATCTATAACTTGTTATTGGGTCGGAACATGATCTATAACTTGTTATTGGGTCGACGTGTTACCATTAGTGTGGTTCATCTTCAGGACAAGAAGAAGAGACAAATCTCAGAGGAAGGTTAAATAAGAAGGAATGTCAACCTAAGGGTTAGAGGGAAATAGGTACCGTGATCTATAACTTGTTATTGGGTCCACGTGTTTCGAGAACCAGCCAGTGTGGTTCATCTTCAAAACAAGAAGAAGAGACAAAACTCAGAGGAAGGTTAAATAAGAAGGTATGTCAACCTAACAGTTAGAGGAAAACTGCTACATTTGATCACAGAGGGAAATTTCTATATATAATATTATGAACCAATCAAATGGCTATTTACTCTAAATTGCTTAAATAATTAATAAATAATAATTATTTAATATATTAATTAACTTATTCATTCTTTATTTATTAATGTATTTATTTATTTTATTATATTGTCCTACAGATGAACCACACTGGTTGATTCGAAACGCGTCGACCCAATACTCTTTATGTGATTTTTTTTATTTTATTTATTTTATTTTTTATTTTTTATTTTTATTTTTATTTTTTATTTTTCTGAAAATTTTCATGAATTAACAATATATTTCATATTAAACTCGTTTTCTATTATTATTAATAATTTTCAAATTGATATATATTAAACTCTATTATTAATATTTTTCAAATATTATATAGCAATTGGACAATAAAATAATAATAATATATTTCATATTAAACTCTTTTTCTATTATTATTAATATTTTCCAAATATTATATATCATATTAAGAATGCAATAAATTACACATATATTTAACAATGAAAAATGAAAACATCATAATTTTTTTAATTTAAATCAACATATTAAATCTTTTAAGATGTAAACTATTTTTTGCTTCTGAATTTGACGAAAATTTAGCAATTCAAAAGATTTGATTCCTCTTCACTCTTAGTAGATGCAAAGTTAAGATGAATCTATGTTAGTTTCGTATAAATAAAATTCTATTTTCACTAGTTTTATATAATATATATCTAGTTGATATTGAAATATTTTATTTATGATTCACATTCTCCACATTAAAATAGTAATACATACCCCATCATATTCTAAAATACAAAATATATATCCATAAGATATAAGCTCTCTCTTTATATATAATTATTTTTGTTGTTTATATATATATATATATATATATGATCTTTTTAAATATTTTTCTCTATATATATGATTATTATTAATATTTCCTTATGTGTATAAATTTAATTATTGTTATTAGTAATATTTTTTGAAGTGTTACATATCAAATCTGAAAGAATTTTAAATATCACTCGTACGTTGAATTACAAAACATTTATGAATGGAATAAAATTATCTCACCCTTTCTCGCTCTCTATAGAGTTTTGTTGTTAAAATATTTTACTCATATTTTTTATATATTAATAGTTTTAAAATATTATATTTTAATTTTATATTAAGAACAAAATAAATTACATATATTCCTAATAATGGAAAATGAAAATATCAGAAATTTTATAATTTAGATTACTTTTTTTTCTTTATATAAAATTATGTTATTTAATATTGTATTAAAATATTTTATTGATAGATGACATTAATATATTTTTGTTTTAAATATTACATGTAAATTGAACATAAATTACACATCATATAATATCAATAATACTATTTTTGTGAATTTCCAGTGAAAAAAGTATTTATCACTTTAAAATTACTTATCTTTGTCAAGCTAAAAAGTTTTTTTTTAACTATTAATTACTAAACTGAGGTGGAAATTGAAGTATTTTATTTATGGCCAACATTAATTACTTTTGTTATTACTAATTTTTATTTTTTAATATCAATATAGTTTTATTATTTTTAAATGTAATGTTACATGACATCAACGTTTGACACAAGCTCTTGACACCATTACTTTATTTTTCTTTATATAAACTTTATGTTATTAATATGGACATTGAAATATTTTATTTATGGTTAATGGTAAAACATTTTTGTTATTGGTATATTTTTTTTAACTATTACATACCAATTAAACATAAAATGGATTACATATAATGTAATATCAATTATATTATTTTTACATGAAATCTACCAACTCTACATATTAAGTATTAAAAAAATTACATATCATTTTAATATTAAAAATTTATTTATTTTTCTTTATTTACAATTGCTTTATTTCTATATAAAGTGGACTTAAAATTAAGATGGAAAAATTATTTTATTTTTAACTGACATTAATTTATTTATATTATTATGGTTTTTTTAATTTGTTATTATAAGAACAATTTTATTATTTTTAAATGTAATGTTGCAAAATAACATTTCCCTCGTACTCAATTGAAGAGTATGTTTAGACTCAATTAAAAGAAAATCTTATAAATAATCCATTAAAAAGTACATTTTACACGTACGATATTTATGAAGTTCAAGAAAATAAGAGATTATAGAAAGTTAAATTTGCCAATTATTAATCTAAAGTAATACGAGGAATTTACCCCAAAAAAGGGACAACCTTGTATATAATTCCATCATAATTTAGTAATTGTTTTTTGCATAACCATTTGGCATATTAAGCAATTGGTCTGCGTTTAAAAACGCCATAGTGAATAGAGCTTGGGTCTTTCTATAAGTTTTGTTATATAGAATTAGTGGAAGGAAAGGAATGCACAATTTTATTTTTAAAGCGCTGAGAAGAAATCGGTTACATGTTAAATGAAATTATTATATAAAACATTCTAGAAACTTTTTTTTTTTTGTCTTTTGGTTGTTGGATGATCGGAAGGTAGATAGTCAAGGGGAAATAATTTTGAAAAAACTAAATCTGAATCAAAACATGAGTAATCTTGGATGATGGTTGGCCTCCTTCTGATCCAGTTGATAGTATAGAGCAGCTCCAGGATTTGTTAGATAATGATAGGCTGGACCTCGATGGGGGTGCCGACGAGGGAAGAATTAGGGCTTCTTTGGAAGCTATGCCCTATTCACAGGTGTCTTAATATGGTTATCGCATGGCAGAGTAGAGTTGACGACGGTGCCATTTCGAACTGGAGATCTTGTCGTTATAAATGCACAGTTATGGTTGTGGGGTGGTAGAGGTACATGCAGTGTGGGAGTAGAGGTGACATCCTTCATCTCATCTCATTTGGGGTTACTTCACTTTATTTATTGCAGATATTGGGCTTTCTTCTGAGCTTGCATCTGTACTTTATATTCCTTTCTTTTTGGATACTTTGGTAGTGATTGCGGATGTATTTATTCTCCTTTCGTAGATATTGTATTTGTTTATTGGTAACATGTTTATAATAGTTTTTCATTGAACTTGGGAGGGTTATCGCTCTATCTATAATGGTTTGTTGTATTCAAAGGGTTAATTTTAGGTGCATTTGGTTTATGTTTAAGGAGTGCTTTGAGTTTGTGTATTGGGGTTTCCCTCAATCAATTCAAGTGAATTACATTTAATTATTCTGGGTTTCACCTTGGTTGTGATGTTTTATTTGGGTATTGGAGTTTCTCTAGTTGTTACTCTGGGTATTAGGAGCTTTTATTGTTTGGTATTGCTCTAGGAAAGTTGGTGTATTATGTATGTGTTGTGGTGAGTTTGGTAATTTACTTGAATTTGGTCCTTTGGTATGACAATTAGGGGATGATTTGTTAGTCTTTAGGTCATCGTTTCAAGGGTCTATGTATTGTCCAATTTCTTTCTTCTTGGATCGAGGTTCTCTTAGTGTTTGTTCCCGTTGCTCCTTGCCACTGCTATCATGTCTCCTCGCCAAACAATGATGAGTAGGAGGGGTCGCGTTGGTAATGTCAGGTTCAAATGGATTTGTCCTTTTGCCTAAGTTCTAGTTGCAACTTTTTTTTCGCATTGTTCCTCTTGAGGTGAGGAAAGAGATTTTATTGCTGGAGTGTAAAGAAGTAGGGTAACACCCTTATCATTGTGATTTGAAAGTGACAGATGAATGTATAAAATGGGTAAGGAAAATTTTAGGGGCTAATATTCACAAGTGGGCTAATTTTGCATGCTTTTTCCAAAAAAAGATTCACAAATTTTCCATTTTTTCTAAAAACGATTCACCCAAATTTTATAGTACAAAATTATTTTACCTCAAAATCCTCCAAAATTTTATATAGACTAATATAAAATCATTAAAGATCTAAATATTTTTACAAAAATATTACCAAACATTTTATAATTTGCATATTATGGACTACGAATATTCGCCAAGGTTTCTAAACTTTAATATAAAATTCCATCCTTAAAATTTTCCTTGGAAATGGCTCCAGATCTAGGAAGATTTCGGAAAAGACGGCTTCATTTCCTAAACTCTTTGGCTTTGCATCAACAAATGGATACATTGTTGCGTTTAATTTTCGAAGACAAACAAGTTGAGAACTATAATGAATTCTTTATATTGGAGGACATCAAACGCATGCTACAGAACTAACAATTATGTTTAGATAATGTGGACCCTAGATTGGCTTCGGTGGAAAGCTTTCTAGTGTCGGATTCAACTTTTGATCATATTATGGATCTGCCTGGTGATCCCTTTGATTCATCGGTTGACAGTGCTCAGGATCTCACTATCATTTCCACTAATCAGGATTAGAGTTGGTTGGCCTTAAGTTTTTTGTCATTATTTTGGTAATATTGTTCCAGTTTTGTACATGGTTTTCTTGTTTCTCAAATCATGGGCTGGTTGGGTTTTAGATGGATTTTTTGGCCTGCCTGAATCTTCAGTAGTTTTGATGCGAGTAGGAATTTGAATATTATATCTGCGCCTAGCTGGTGATGTTATGCATGTTGTTTTCTCTAGCCCAAATTTGTTTGGTTCATATATGTCAAAAGAACATTATGGATTATGCCTATGTTAACTTTGTGCTATGCATCCGGGTATGGACGTCAATTTTACCATGGACGAGTATTATAATGAGTATGCTTCAGCAAATGCTGCTTGGTGTGTGCAAATGTCATATCTGGACTGGACAAGTTGTTCATCATTATGCGAATTTGGTTTGACACTCTGTGCATTATATCTCATGAGTGATAAATCTTGTGGCTCTGAAGTCTTGCCAAACTTGATACTTTAGTTGTGCATTTTTTTCTTACTTCTATATGTTGAATGGTAGGTGGAGAACAATGAATGTAATGTTCTATTCAATATGCCTATGTCTCTTGGTTGGAAGGGATATGGTCTGATTTTTCTTGATTTTAAATCCTCTAGCATCAAAATTTTTGAGTCGAATGGCTCAAAGAAGGGGAAAAATCACCCTTTTCTTCCACAAACATATGTCTAAACACCGACACAACAAAAAATTTTATATCTTTAGAACGAAGAAGTCCATAAGCTTACTAGCCACGAGGATATGGAGAGGGAGTTAGTCAACTTCTTCCAGCACTTTCTCACAAAACCCTATGAGGACCAACAAGTTGCTATCAGGTGCATTACACAATCCATTCCTCACTTAGTCCAAGATGAGAACAATGAAGCCTTAGCTAGACCAACCTCTCTTGAAGAAGTGGAGGAAGTTATTTTGGGCATGCCAAAAAACAAAGCCCCTAGCCCAAATGACTTTACCACAAACTTCAGACTTCTTCCAAGCTTGTTGGCCTTTTCTCAAGCATGAAATCCATGATCTAGTGGAGGAGTCAAGTGTATTTTCTTATGTTCTCCCCACCCTCAATGCCACTTTTGTTACTCTAATTCCAAAGTAAAAAAAAGTTCAATAACACTTATGGATTCAATCCCATAGCACTGTGCAACATTATGTACAAAATAATAAAAAGGGTCATCACCAACCTCCTTAAGCCAATTCTTCCAGACATAATCTCATTAGAACATATTGGTTAAGTGGAAGGATAGAAAATCGTCGATGGCATTGTGGTTGCACACAAATTAATCCACTTGTAAAAAATAGCAAGAAGTCAAGTATTTTAATCAATCTTGATCTCTCAAAAACTTTTGATAAGTTGAGTTGGAGATAATCCTATAAGCTTTTATTTTTTCTAAGGAATGGTTAAAATGGGTGGGTTCTCTTGTATCCTCACCTTTATTTTCTATTCTTCTCAACAAATCTCCCACATACACATTTGCTTCTTCCTAGGGTATTAGGCAAGGGGACCCTCTTTCCCCCTTCATGTTTATCCTTGTCATTGAAGTTCTCGATCGAACAATCTATCAAGCCATCACCCAAGGTTCCCTCAAGGACTTCGTCTCCATGGAGATGACTTCCCCATTTCCCATCAACGATTCATGGATAATACTCTTCTCATGGGTTCCCCCATTGTTCGATAAACCAATGCTCTCAAAAAAATCTTGGAATATTTCTCACTAGCCTTAGGGGCCTCCATAAACTTGGAGAAATCCAAGCTCTTACTTTTCAACACCCCTGGTGCAATCCAAAGAAAAATTTCTAGTATCCTTGGGTACAAGATCAACCACATACAAGATAAATATTTGGGGGAACCTCTTATGGAAACAACTCTAAAATCTAAACATTAGAAAGATCTCCTTCAAAAAATCAAAGACAAAATCAATGGTTAGACTTTCCACTCCCTCGATTTAGCAGGGCGTGCAGTTCTTCTGAAATCAATATTACAATCCATTTCCATCTTCCTGCTCTTAGCAATGCCAGCACCCAAAGGAATTCTTTAATACATCAAAAACATAAAACACACCTTCTTATGGGGAGGAGCCTCCATGGAAAATAAATGGACCTTTGTCTCTTGGAACAAGCTTTTCCTTCCCAAGCTAAAGGGAGGCCTAGGTCTTAGAGATTCAGAAATCCTATGCCAACCCTTTGGAGAAACTTCTTGGTGGATATGGATTCAAGGACGGGAGGGATTATGGAAATGGTTATGGACCCAAAAATATAGCCATGACATCTCCTTTCAACAACAAATAAAACCATTTCTTATCCTCAAGATTCGTCAATATAGAACCATGCAAACACCAATAAAAGTCTCATCTGATGGCAATGCTTCTATGAGATATATGATGGAAAGATGACCCTATTCTAGGAGGACTCATGGAAACAGATGCCTAAACTCACAAGAAATAACTCCTATGCTGAGATTAAAACTGCACTACAGGCCAAGAATTGGATAATAGTGGTTGACTATTGGAAACATTTCCCACCTCCATGCCCCTAGAACTCATGGAAAGATACAAATTAGTGGCCTAGAATACCTTTATAATAGGAAAATCCTGCACTAGTATGACCCAGATAAAATTAGATGTGGATATCAATCTACCAGAACCTACACCATCAAAGAATATTATTCCTTAGTTGTTGATCATCAAGATATCCCAACTCAAAAAATCTAGAAGTGCATATGAACTCAAGGTCTCTAGCTGAAGGTGGCCCATTTTTTATGGCTCCTAGGTTGGAAACATACTCTTACTTGGGACTGCTTGATCAAATATGGGTTCAAAGGCCCCTCCTCTTTACATCTTTGCATCAATGAGGAAGAAGATATCAGTCACCTTTTCAACACTTGTAGCTTCTTGATTGACCTTTAGGATTATGTTGACACCCTTTTCTAGCACTTGAATAGAAACAAGTGCAACATCACTGACACCATTTCCAATTGGAATCCTATCCAAATTAATAACCCCATCTTGAATAAAGTGTGGTTTCTCGCACCTATCGTCCTCCTTTGGAATATATGGCAGGAAAGAAACTGACACATCTTCAAAAATCAAGATCTTCCTGGCTCAAGTGTTTGGTCCCTTTTCCTAAACAAGCTCAAGGAATCTATTATCATCCACCCTTGGCCACCGAAATCATGGTCTTATCCTCCCTAAGAAATCCACATCCTGCAAAAACTCTTCCCCTTACCTAACACCCCCTCTCAACCTTCATCCTCTCACAAGCTCCTTCCTCCTCCCCTATTGAATGGTTGCCTCCTCCTCATCCTTTTGTTAAGATCAATTTTAATGGGGCCTCTAATGGAAACCCAGACATTGCAATATATGGATGCATTTTTAGAAATGATCAAGGACAAGCTCTTTTCTATTTCTACGAAACTTTGGGTCACAAAACAAAAAAATGTTGTAGATTTTTGTGCACTGGAAAGGGGCATCACATACACAATCCAAGTATCTTACATTAAACTGATAATTGAGGGTGAATATAGCATGATCATAAGTAAGATGAAACATCTAAAAAATGGTGGAAACACTCACAAAATGCGAGTTAAATAGACACTATAGCACTTTCTAAACAACATAATATCTTCCATAGCGAAAATATTGGTGATCATTCCATCCCATGTCAGAAGATCTCCCAATAAATTTGTAAACCATATAGAAATCCATGGATGTGAAGAGCAGACCTCCAGCATAGCAGGAATTTGACCTATCCACTCATCCCCTTAGGATCTTTAGGAATGCCATAACCTCCTTCAGATGGATCATACAACCTTGATGGAGTGACCCAATCCCGAGATAACCATCAAGGCAAAAGGATATATAGCACGAATGATCCCTCAATCATGTCATCATGCCCATACTACAACTTACATAACATGGAGGGATGAAGGAGCCAACAGGAGGCAAAGGATCATATAACGCCCACTTGTACCTAGCACAACAAAGGGAAGAGGAATGTTAATTTTATTGACAGGCATGACTTCATGTAAAGTCATGTGAACTTACTCCAAGATGACAACTTCGAAGGCTTTCCTTCAATATGTTGAGCTTCCCAAAGTGATGTGCTCCTCTTGCAGCCAAAATTCAACAAGGTCACCATTCTTGTATATAAATTATAAATCACATATGGAATGGTGTTGGACCATCAATGGAAATATCATTGCTCACTTTATAATTACAACCTTACAAGTTGATAGACCGTGCCCCTTGGCCTTGTCCCTGTGTGTTTTATCATCAGAGCCTTGACCCCTGTTACCCTATGAGTGAACATGGTATGATCCCCTACATTGACAACTCCTTCATTCGTAGTTTCTTTCTATTTCATCCCTATTCATTTCATCTCTTTTCTAGCATTAATTTTCCATACTCTACTTTCATATGTTCCAACTCGCACTCCCTAGCCAAGCCTCACTTGTTTTCACCTCCATGTTTGTGCTTCATTGAGTGCTTTAGTTTTCCCTATCTTCATTCAAGATTTCCTACTCTTTGTATCTCCTTTTCTCTGTTTCTATTTCCCCCCCGTATTTTTCCTTTATTCTCTCTACGATGCCAAGAGAATGTGCCTCTGTGCGGAGAGGAGAAGGTGGTCGTTGCATACATGGAAATTTAAGATCTTAGACCTAAGCCTGAGTGTTTGCTAATCATTAACGAGCGGATGCCCCGATGGTCGTTCAACATGAATTTTTGAACATCAAACAATAACTAGTGGATGAGTGCATAGAGCCTTTAGGTTCATAGGTTCTCATTGAGGTAGAGGACCAAGTTCCTAACTTAGGGGCACCCCAAGCTCGAAGAAATCAATAACATTACACATTGGACCCATATTGGCACCTTATGCATGTACTTGGAAAGGTTATATTGGACCATAATGAGACTCGGGGATGAGCTCCTCCTTTGCATAGAAGAGATTCACCTGCTTTATCAGATTATGAATGGATTTCTACAACGCTTGAAAATAGATCTGCTCAGGGATCAAGAACAAGCACCCCCGGTGAGGCCTGCACCAGCTAAATGAAACCATTTACTTCCCATGACTCACAACCATTACTAGTATGCCCAATTTATGTCACAACTCTTAATTTTGTTTTATAGTTTTTTCTCTCATGCATATCATGGCTCCTAAAGCCACTTTTGTTTTTTGTTATAGGCATAGTTAGCTATATTTTTGGACCTCTTGGATCAAATAGTATGATTATGGACTAGCTTTCTATGCATGGTTTCCTTCTAGGCAAGTTAGAACCTATGTCACAAGGTACGTCAAACTTGAACCTTGAGGTTTAAAGTTTGGTGGAACTCAACAAAATGTTCAAATTCGACCTAGATTCGAATAGGTTGATTTAAGCTCGCTACTCATGGTCCTTTGTTTAATTTGGGAAGGGTTTTCAATGTTGTTATCTCTCGCTCACACCCTATAATTGTTCTCGGGCACTATCATCATCGATGAAAAATCCATTCACATAATGCATGGTCTAAGGGTCTTTCTACTAGCCTAGATAGAGATTTAACCTTTAAGTAAAAATATTTAGTGATATATAATTTATTATTTTATGTTATATATTATTTTTAATATATATATATTGAATTTAATGGTGAATCTCATCTAAAACGTATTAAAAAAATTGAATTTGAACCCAAACGATGTAACATAGGTGATCACAGAGATGATATTTGTTATATATTGTACATATATATTTCTATAACATAAGATATGAAGCTATTAAAAAAGATGAATTATTAAATGTCAATTGGGGCTATTTCAAGTAGTTAAGTAGAATTATTATTATCTTATCCGCTCAAATTTAAATCTAGGCCAATAATATATTGAACTTTGATACCTTGAAGAATATTACTATCACAACCTTATAAATTAAATGGTTAGTAAATACTAATAAATATCAATCCATGAAAGCATCAAAACACTTACCCTACGACACATCTCACAATTCCGAGATTAAAAAAAAATAACAACAACAAAAAATTTTAAATTCCTATGCTTATGCTGGTTGTGTGCTAAGCTGAGATTTTAAATTTTAGACGAGGACATACAGGAATCGATTGAGCTAAACGACAACTGGCAGCTACTCTTTCATAAGGTTAACAAAAAATCCGTAATGACCTTAATGTAGAGAATATATACAGGGAATGATTATTATAGGTGGGAAGGATTAGGAAATAGTTTGAAAGTTAATAAAACCAGAATAACGTTTTTCTATCGTTAGGAACACACTTTACATTGGTACAAAAGAGTAGCTCCGCGCTAACCGTAAAAACGAAATAAAACTCTTGTATTGTGACTTTAAGTAGTTTGAATTCGTAATAATTTACATTCTGTTCTAACATTTAAATTCAAAAATACAGGTTTAATTTTTGACGAACTGTTTCAAGTCCAGTTAATAAAAGCTACGTGATGTACTAGAATTTAAATTCAGGGAACATGTTATTTTTGACCGGATTTTTCAATTCCAGTTAATAAAAGCTAACTTGCCTCTTTTTAATTTGCATTGAAATTTTTTAGTATGTATTTTACTAGTGGGAAAGCTATCATAATTTAGTTAAGTTGTTAAACTAGCAGTAAATACAGTTATCTTTGACCATTAATGGCGAATACAGGCTGACTCATCACCTTTATTTAAGGAAAACTACGCCACTAGAATAATCCATAAAAAATAAGCTTTCACTCTTTCTGGATGCTTCTGACTTTTTGACCGTTAATCTGTTTCTTTACCTGAAAAAAAACTAGCCCTTAGCTAAACAAACACACACCGTCCATTACAAATTATAAATTATTATTATTATACAGAAAACAATTTTATTTAGAACAATTAGTTTTCAATATTGTTTATATATTTTTTTATTCGATTAAGTCGCTTTTAAACAAATATATGAGAAATAGGCTTATAAAAAAATGAGAGGGTGTCTCCGTGCCGCCTGGGGCGATTCACTACACGGCTAATTTGCTAGGAGATACAGAGTCTTGGCACGATTCCATATATGACACTAAAATTTTATCAGACATTTTGTTTGATCTGGGATGGAGCAGAGTAACCTGTACGCCGAAGGTTTTCTTTGGAAACCTTAGTGTTCTCACGGTTGATGAACAAAGGACTATATGCAGCATATTTGACTTTTTGAATCCAGATATTTTTGCAGTGTGTCACGGGATGGATGCTTTAGGATTGAAAATGATGAAAGAAACAGAGAAACTAACCATGTCAGCCAGGGTTTATGACCTCGCATAGGATATCAACAAACTGAAACAAGAGCATCTCAACAGTTATTATAAGATCAAAAGACTGTCCTGTTAACAATCCAGATGGTTACCGGACTGGGGATTGCAAGACTCGTGGTGGTTTGCAAGAAAAGGATGAAGAAGAGTTTACAAAATGCAATGATGGCCACTGATTTTTGCCAGTTCCCCATCTAAGAAGTTCGCCAATTGCCCATGTAACATTCATAATATACAGTTGATGCGCAGGTATGCTGCTGGTGATGCAAGTGATCGATCCTTCTCACTGTCCCTCTCTGTAGCGACCAAATTGAATTGCGTTTCAATTTCAATATTTTAACTTGGACCCCAACAGCTGAGATACATCACACGTCTCAATGAGTCTTCCTTTGATCCTGCTTTTCTAAATTTTGCTGCTTCTCCTTCTGGAAGAGGATCCAGGTTCATAGTAGATTTCAGGGCAACACCAGCGGCAGGCACAGCGACAAATGAAACAGAAGAATGGGGTAATAACTCGGGCATTGTTAGCAGATTCTTAAAATTGAAATCCCGCTGATCTGTGAAGATTCTGAAACCCTCGATGGCTCCCACGGCCGACATACAAACAGCCCTTTTTGAAACAGAACCCATCTTTCTTTCTTCCTTCCTTTCTCTGGGCTTAGACTGATCGGATGGCAAAGAAAAGAAAACAACAATGACAATTGTGATTTGCAGACTGAGACCGCACTTTATTTATAACTCTGAAGTTTATCCGCGAGATAGCACGCAGAGAAGAAATGACAGTAATAAACCAAAACTATCGGCGGTGTCCAGATGGATAGAATACACTCCAATTATGGCATATATGTACATAGTTTGCGTCCCTGGTTTTTCATTTGTTTGTGGGCGCTCTCTGGCTGATACGCATGAAACGACACATTAATCTTGGAAAGTCTTTCTTAGGCCAAAGGTTCGTCATTATCTTTTTCAGAGGCACTCCGATCTATTATTGGCCAAGCTTGAAATTTGGGATAACAGGGGTCGCTTTCATTATCCTGCTCAAGTTGCTTTGGAAGCTACTGATCAGTTTTATAGGGTGGAGGGCGCCGCACCGCTCTTCCATTTCACAGCTCAACTTCCTGGATTCAATGTATTACGCTGAAATAGTATAAGGAGCGACCCGACACCCTCAACTTAAACCAGACCCGTTTATAAAGAATTATATGAACGCGTTGTTTGATTAGTTTGCAGGAGGGGAAACCGTTTAGAACGCTGAAATAGTTCAAGAAGCAACTCAAAACCCTCCATGGTGAAAGAGGGCGAAATTTTTTTATATCCAATTCTGCTCCTGGTCAGCAAATACATTAGGTATTACATACATACTTAAAAAAAAAAAAAAATAGTGAGCTCTCTTATCTAGCAAAATTACAAATTTTCCCAGAGGTATCTTAAATTAGATAACAAAAAGGGTCTTTTTGGTATATATCTTACAAAACTCACCCACTAAAAGAAAACATTTGCATGTAATATTATTACTAATGGATAATGTAGTCCTTTATAATTGAGCAATGTCAAACTATTTAGCTCTAAGGAATAGGAGAGGGTTTGATTAGGTCATTGATTGTTAAATATCTCAATCTTAATTTATGCTCTCCATTAGCACATAGCTCTACATCTTTATTGAGATCACAGAGAACATGGAAATATGTTAATGAAGAGAATCTCTTCATTATGTTCCTGATTCTTTTTATAATAATGTTCTGTCCTTCTAAGAGGAGCCCTTCACTAAGTTTTGAATAAGGAGGAGGGAGTCTCTCAAAACAATCAGAGAAGTTCCTTGATTTTTTTTGGACAACTAAATCCCTTGGTAGAGGGCATAAGCTTCAACTTGGTTGTTTGTCATGCATCTAATGCCCCATGAATACTCTACAACTTTAACTTCCTTAAAGCTATAAAGCACCCCCTCTTATCATCCCTAACATCTCAAGTTCTTACTAGTCAAGTGGTTATAAATTTGTCCTTAGTTGTAATAAATTATAATTAAAAGCTAACTTACTGTAGCAAGCCTTTTGGCCACACCAATATTTGATAAGGACCTATTATGAACCATATTCGCGTCAAGGTACATATTAAAAAATCCATTGAGCTACCATGGTCTCCATTGGATCAAAGGTAAAATTGTTGATCTTGAATGCAACCAAATTTGATGTTTATGCAAAAAAATTAGAGCAACCTCACTTATTGTAAAACACTTTATATATGGAGGAAAATTACCACCTTAGTTATGTGATAGAATTTTGTAGCCTTGTGTTTTGTGTACAATGTGTGTGTGTTGAGTTACCAAATCTAGGACATGTTGAAAAGAGGTTAAGGCCTTAAACTCAAGATTAATGTCAACTACAGATTCTATTTTTGTTACTTGTTCAAGAAAGGAAGGATTTTCAAGCCACCAATACATAGGGCACCAAATAATTCAATCTACGAGATAGGTTTCATAATTCAGTTCATTTAAAAAAAAACAACTCCTTAATAGGTCACATAACAATTAATTTAGCTGTTTAAAAAGATACCAAGATGCTGACACTTGGAATTTTTTTTTACCACCCTAGAGAGACAACACGTATATTAGGCTGTTTAAAATAATTTTGAGACATATTTGCCCCAGTTTATAATGAATTTAAAATTTATTATCCAACATTTTTTCAACATATTATACCATTGAAACTTGACACAACGTTTCTAGTGAAAACAAAGACATATACGTCCTTCAAAGGGACCTCCCATCTAAAAAGTATCACAAAAATTATTGGATAGTTGCATCAACCTTGGTATCTAACCCCTTCTTCTCATAGGAACATGAGACAACCAAATTGTACCTTCATTGCAAATGTTTTATATACATGTTTTGGACATCAATACATTTTGATGTTTATAGTTCTCCTGCTCTAATTATAGATTTATTTTTCATTTCCATGTTTCTCTCTCTTGTTTTGCATTTCATTCTCTTTTCTTCCTAGTTGTGTTACTTCGATGTTACTTCGATGTCCATTATCTCCCTATTTGAAATTTAAAAGTAGTAAGTCCTTAACGATCATTGTTGTTTCTATTTGTTACTATAAGGATGAATCAAGGGTCATTATTAATAGTCATCCTAATCTATCGTCACTAATCCTAAATTTAGGATAACGGATTGTTAGTCATTATTATCTTGCACATGTTTTTTAGTCTCAACTGTTCCAACCAAGAGAATTTATGATTCTTATATCTTGGGCAGGGAAAATTTTAAGGATGAAATTTTATCTTAAAATTTAGCAACCTTGACGAGTCTTACTAGTCCCTAATATCCAAATTTTAAAATGTTTGATAATAATTTTGTAAAATTGTTTAGATTTCTAATTATTTTATATTGGATAATATTTAATATTAGCTATTTTAACGTAAAATAATTTTATACTATAAAATTTGGGCGAATTCCCTTTTAGAAAAATGGAAATTGGCAAATATTGTTATTGAAAAAAGCATGGAATATTATCCCACCTACGAATATTAGCCCCTAAATTTTTTACTAATATAGGGGTTTAGGTACCCAACCATGGCAACATTCCCTCCTCCTATAAACCACTTGATCAATGTTATGGAAAGAATTCCCTTCAAATCACTAAGACTAATTTTAATTTTCGGCCAGGGAGAGGCCACCCAGACTTTACGCCATGATGGGTCATTGACTTCAAGATGTTCACCTCTGAGGTAAGCCTTGGCTTCCTTTAGGTTGAGCTCTCCCCTTTCTCTTTACCCCCATCGAAGTTGGTCCTGGTCATCATTCGTCGGGATTTGTCTTTTGTTGAGTTCCTCTATAATATCTTGGATACCTGAATCACTTAGATTTGCCAGATGAAGGATGTTAAGGTTCCATATTCTCCATTTCTTATTTTCCATTCCTTGAGCCCAGAATTGGTGGACTTCCTTGTGCCCCATTCCAGTCTATTTAATTTTGGTTGTTGTTGTCAGGCATCTTCGCATAATAAAGCGCCCTTTCCATTTCTTATTTCCCAAAAGTTATGATGTTGTATGATTTCTCTATTATTCCATGCCATGTTCCATATAACCGACCCCTCGATTGAACTCATGAGCCTTACTAGGTCTTTTATTTGGCAATTAATGGCATACTTTTCTTCCCAGGGTTTCGCCCATGGAGTCTCCCATCCGTTAAGCCATCTCCACCACAATTTGGCCCCATTTGCTCTGTTAGTTATCTCATGGTCCTACAACCCTTGGCCTCCTACATTTCTAGATTTACATATCGTGGTCCACACCACCAGTGCCCATTTTCGTTTTTCCTCTACCCCTCACCACAAGAAGTGCCTTTGAACCTCCCTTATTTTTTGGAGCACTCCCTTAGGCGCAGGTAGAATAGATAACATATACACTGGGATATCCTGAAGCACTGCCTTTACTAGCACCATTTGTCTCTATAAATTTAGCACTCTCGCCATCCATCTTTTGACCCTATCATCCATGTTAGATATTACTCTCTTCCAGTTGGATTTCTTCCAAGCTTGCACTGTTAGGGGGATTCCTAAATACTTAGAAGGGAGGGGTTTCCTTTGGAACCCTAAAATAGCATATAGGTTTCTCTGGAGAGAAATGTGAGTGTTAAAAAAGAAAATTATATACTTTAACTAGTTTAAATCCATCACTAACGTCGCCATGAAGATATCTAGAATGGCTTTGAAATTACGCACCTCCTTTATCGTAGGAATACCATGAAGCATGGTATCATCCACAAATTGTTGATGAGTGGCCACCTAAGCATCCTCATGCAGCTTAACTCCTTTTGTGTCTCCTCCTCTGTTGGTCGCTCCAATCGCCCTCCCAAGTCCTTCCATCATTAATATAAACAGGAAGGGAGACAATGGGTCCCCTTTCCGAATTCCTCTAGATGGAAAGAAAGGCTTTAATGGGACTCCATTAATCAGAATTGAAAACTGGGTGACGAGATCAATCCCATAATCCAATTGGTCCATTGTTTATCAAACCCAAATGCTTCTAGCACTGCTGCCGTGTATTTCCAACTGATCTTTTCATATGATTTAGATAAATATAACTGCATAATCATACCCACCTTTTTTTGGGTCTTCAGTGAATGAGCTACTACGTGTGCCAGAATTACATTATTCAGAATCTGTCTCCCCTCCACAAAACTCGATTGTTCGTCAAATATCAGATAAGAAAGAATTGTTTTCATCGGATTAGCCACTACTTTCGATATGATTTTATATAAATCGTTGCAAAGGGCTTGTTTTGTCAATTTAGTGTGTCCTAAATTGCTATATAAATTGTCAATCCGAGAATTGTAAACCACTGAAGTGAAGTGCACTATATATGCAAGATAACTGATTTCCTACTTCTTTGTCGTTTTTTATTTTTGGTTTGTTTTTGGGTTTATCTTTTGTTGATTCCCTAATGTGAGATGGCAAAATTAAAAGTCAAGTATGGATATAAGTGTTCAAGGCAATGGTGACCTCTACAATGATTTCCAAACTTCAAAGTTCTCAAAAAGGTTTTAAGGACTTGCAATGATGAAATCAATTTCTAAGAGAAAACAAAAATGTACCAAACAGTGAGCTAGTGACAATGAAGCCTAGTATCCTTGCTGCTGTATAAAAAGAGAAAAAAACTAAACTCAAAGCAATTCAAAAACTGTAAGCAAAGTAAACTAAATCATACTACATCAACTCATATTCTAACCCCTCACCATTCGACTCGCTCTGGCTATAGGAGGTAATCATAAACAAATTGAGTAATCTGATATTTAAATTGCATAAAATGAAACTAAGATCAAACTACACATTCATACTTCAATCCCTCACAATTCGACTCGCTCTGGCTATAGGAGGTAACTGAAAATGACATGAGTAATCTAATCACTAACTTGCAGAAAAATAAACTAAATCATATTATATCAACTCATATTCTGACCCCTCACCATTCGACTCGCTCTGGAAATAGGAGGTAATCATAAACAAATTGAGTAATCTGATATCTAGATTGCATAAAAGTAAATGAGCAAAACAAAACTGAAAGAAATAACAATGTTGGAACTAGAACTAAGAAAATAAATCAGCAGAAGGACAAGATGATTTCATGTCATTAGTCATTAAAAAGCTATGTGCAATTTCCTGGGCTGTCTATTAGAACCTGAAAGAAAAACAATGATCAGTTAACAGTCATTAGAAATCATAAAAGAAACTATGGACAACAACTATCATGAATACCAAAAACAGTGTAATATATACAAGCAAACGATTATGGCATCGGTAACATAAAGGAAGAAAGCAAGAAACTATACAGTAATTACAGAACCTTGGTGTGCAGGTGCCCTCTGCAACCTCGGCCAATCAGCAATCAATCACAATTTGAACTTAAGAACACTGTGTTCTCATATATTAAAATGAAATCATAACATAAAGATAAAGTCACGGCACAGTGGGCTCGTAAAACAGTGAAAATTACATATATCAAGCGAGCTAATAGGCGTATGATAATGCGTTATTTATAACTGAGGATGATACAACTACTTCGTAAATTCTACGCTGCTAAACAGACACGTGAATAACCACGTCCGGAAATCTAGCAATATGGTAGCCGTGACAATTAAATCCAACGAGTGGTGGCTGTTATATTTGGTTCACGGAGCAGTCCACAGGTGTTAGCACACCTCCTGAGATTGAGGAATTTGCCACGCAAGTCTTCACGTGGTGAAAAATAGATTCCTGCCACCGCAAAGCTCTTAGGTTGACCACTTCTTTGACTGTCCTTGACCATGGCCTTTTGTGAGTGACTCGGCTGAACCAAGGGGACACGTTCCATGTCCACATCATTTGTAGCTTGCCCATGCGGCCGGATTCTCCAGTAGACACCTGTAACATAGACTTCAACAAAAAGGTTGTGGAAAGTTGAGCTGGTTGCGGAAACTGACAAGATTCCGCAGCTGACTGAGCAAAAATCTAGATCAAATAGCAGCCACAAGACATAGTTAGGAAACCATTTTATATGCTCTTTTTAATCTAATATGCAATGATTTGACAGCTTGGTGGTTCAGGTAATTGGAAAAAAAGGCTAAGAGGGTGTATAGGGAAGATGCAGCTTTGGGACTCAACATACCCCCACTGTGAAGGTGTTGCATGTCCTCATGCAACCAAAATTTTAGTCATTCCCCTTTAGTCCATATGTTCTGAAGCCTCTGCTAGTACATCCAGTCCTCTTCTCTTCTTTCTTGGTGCTACCACCATCCTGGGTTTCCTTATCAAACATCTGAATTTGAGATTGATTAATTCCCTGCTCAACTTTCTACACTTTTTCTTTAGTTTCTTGTTCTTCTTCTGCCATAGTCCCAAATGTAGCATAGTATTATCATGAATGATTTTGTCCACTTTGCTCTGCTCCTTTAATGCTTCATTCTCTTGTTTAATGTGCCTGTTTAGAACCTCTAATTCAAACACTTCTTGTTTTAAGGATTGGACTTGTGCATCTTGTGTTATGTGGGGCAGAGTGGATGATGTGCTCGGGCCTGCAGCTGTCTTTTCTAAGGATTCGAGGTAATCATACACCTCCTGCTAACTTGGATCTATTTCGGGTGTTTTCCTTGGACTGACTTCAAAGTCTTGTTGAGGAGGAGGACTGCTTTCTAATTCTGGCCGAGAAGGACTTACATCAACATCTGGAGGGCTGGTTTCAATATTTGGCTGAGGATGAGGTGGACTACGGCCAGCTAGAGGTTTTTCAGATGTTTCCCCACCCAAGTCGATGAAGTGGGGTCCTTTTACTTGTGTTTTCCTCCACTTTCCTCTAAGCCTGCTGCTTCTTCTTAAATATTGTGGGCTAGTACTCCCTTCTTCTATGCTCTGTTTCCCTTTTTCTTTCTTCTTTGTTGTAGCAGCTTGTTTTTGAAGATGCACTAGTCTCTCAAACAATGTTTGATAGTCTTCCTCTATAGATGGCTCTGGTGATTGGTAGACATCTTCTATGTTCCTTTTTCCTTTCGATTTCCTCTGTTTTCAGTACTTAGTTCTTTCTTCCTTCTCTTTTTGACCAACTTCTTTAGTTTTGCTAGTAGGAGAGTCTTGGATTATGGCACTCTTTTCTTTTCTCCTACTCCTTCTTGGTGTCTTTGTTGTACTTCTTTCAGGTGCCTCAGATGGCTCTTGAAAGTAATTTCTTATTAAGAACCGTTCCCAGGTATCTTTGTTTTTCTTCAGTTGGTCTTCAATGAGAATCTTTACAAGTCCATGATGATATAAATGAGGTTCTATGTCTCTTATGTTCTTTTGGACTGTGGTGCTCATCTTTTTCAAGCTCAGCAGTAAGAAATAAGGTAGATTAAGGGTTTGATTCTCTAAGAAGTTCATCAATAACCTAGCATGATACATGTACATTACTCCAAAGCGTCCTTCGCAAGTGATGAACTTTTGAATGATTAACAGTAAGCTGGCTCATTCTTCTTTTAATGCATGAACAGGAATTCCTGTTGTAAATACAGTAACGTCCATACCTGGGTTACGTAATATGATTCTCCATGCCTGGTCGTCCACACTTTTGTTTTTAAACCAACGCTCACCTTCCTGGGGCAGGTCTGTGGTAGCTGTTATTGATGCTTTAGTGACTGTGAACTTCAGGTCTCCAATTTCCACCATCTGGCCGTTGAAAGACCGTGAAAAGGCTTTTGTTACCTCCTTATTATGGCCTTTAAATTTTTGAATGAAGCGTAGCCATTTTGCTTTCTTCAGCAAATCTTTTACTTGAGGGTAACCTTCTAAATACTTAGGTCCTTCCAGTTCTGCCCTTAATAATCGTCCCATCCTTTCCTTTGTTTGAAATTCAACTGAAATTCAAATGCGTGTGAGGGTTTAGCAGAGGTAAGATGGCTAGGTTGCAGGGTTTATGGAAAAAAAACAGTGGCTGCAATTGGAAGATGGATAACAAGTAACGGGAGTGTTCAGGAACTGCAAGCGGAAACAGAGGATGAGCAGCCGAGGTGAGTTCACAAAATGGAGTGGAGACGTATGTGAACGAGGTGGCTTTAACAAAATGGCAGGGTAGTGAAGTGAAGTCAGAATTTTGAATTGAACGGTTGCGTACGAGATGTTACACGTTTATGGAATGGCTGCGAAAAATGCAGTGGAGAGGAGCCGTAATGAAATAGGTCACATCTCATGATTACAAGTGGAGTATGAAAGTGCAGTCATCTACGAGTTAAACCCGAAAATTAATCATGAGACCATTTAGGGAATAAATGCATGGTTTATGGAATAATGTCGTGGAATGGTAATGGGTAATGGAGCTATCGTGATAATCATTGCACATAGTGGAGCTTTAAGGTTTAATAACTATGCAAAATTGTGCCTTTGATTGCTATTTGAAAGAAATTTTTGCTCATACCTTGGAATCCTTATCATTTGTTGTCCATTAGCCTTTAATCAATTGCTCCTTATTGATGTCTGATGATGCTCCATGTTTTTATAGCATATGCTCAGTCACACCTGCATTTTCATGATTATTGCACTAAAATTTTGACTGTAAATTTGAAAAACAGAGTGGTAGCTGCGGAAACTACTTCTTGCTGCGAAAATTGATTCCAGCTGCGGAAACTGACACAGCACCTACTTGGCTGAATAAAGATAGTTAGATAATAACTAATGAATGGAAATGGTCATGAAAGAGACATTTATTGATGAAATGGAATGAAATGGATGGAATGAAGTGAGATGAAGTGGAGTGAAGTGAAATGAAAATGAAATGGAGATGGAGTGGGATGAAAATAAAGTGAAGTGAAAATGGAAAAAAAAGGAGAGATTTTTTTTTTGGAAAATATAGTGTCAGGTGTCCCTGATTTTCACTCTACATTTTCTGTATAATATTGCCAATTAGTGATTGGTTTTCAGACTTACAAAAAAAAAATTTAACAGAAAGGAACAAAGGCTAGGTTGGTGGGGAAGAAGGATTCTTCTTCACCAGCCTTATTGCAGAATTCTCTTGAAACATTTTGAAAAATTCCTCTTTTGAGAGTGGCTTTGTTATGAAACCAACTCAAGAAGAGATAGATCAACGCCTTATAATTCAGCCTCTTCGAGGGGGCAACGTCCTTTACATTACACAAATGAACAATTCTTGGATGATACAAATGAAAAGACCTCCTTTCTATATATAGGAGTCTAAGGGGTCATAACATAATTAGAGCCGACATAACAATAATAATGTAAGAGCGCAATAATAACAATAGTGGGCTTCTATGGGGCACAATAGTAACAATATGGGCACTACATGGGTACATCAATATAATAAGTGGGTTGTACTAATAACAATAAGGGTTTACACTAGTAGTATAGGGGCCTAACATGCCCCTCTCCTTCAAAAAGCGTTGTCTTCAATGCTTGAGTAGTTTTTGATGCTTCTATATAAAATTCTTGTCCTCCCATGTGGAATCTTCAGTGGGTAAGTTCTTCCACTTAATGAGATACTCTGAAACTGATCGATTTCGTAGCTGTCGGGTTCTTTTTTCTGTGATTGCTTCACGTTCCAATATGATTTTACCTTCCTCTTCAATTTCTGGTAATATTGTTTGAATTGGGATCTTTTGCAACTTTTGAATAAGTGGCCATACTTCTTCGTCCTTCTTCCATTCATCCTTTTCTTCGTTTATCCAATCTAGTTGGATAATAGAAATAGCACAAAACAATGCTTCCACATCCTCATCCTTGAAGAGTCTTCCCATTCGGTAAGGTCGCCATTTTTTAAGTGCATGTAGTATTGCCAACATTTCCTTCTCATAAATAGCTTTCTTGAGATGTAGTAATAAAAATACCCAATCACCTACATCAAAACATTTTTCACTACGATGTTGATCTACCTGTTGTTTCGTTTGATTTTGCACTGAAGTGGTGTTATCCTTTAAAATTTGGAGAACTTGTTGTTGATGCTCGATGTGATCTTTCACTGCTTGAACCTTTTTCTTCTTGATATGTCCTTCTATCTCTAGAGTTTGAGGAGTGGTAATTTCTTCCAATCCTTTACAAGATATGGCTGGATTCATTTCTTGATGCTCAATGTGATCTTTCACTTCTTGAACATTTTTCTTCTTGATATGTCCTTCTATCTTGATAGTTTGAGGAGTGGTAATTTTGACCAATGGATTACAAGATATGGTTGGATTAATTTCTTCTTTCTCGATTTGATCTTTCACTTCTTGCACCTTTTTCTTCTTGATATATTCTTCTATCTTGAGAGTTTGAGGAGTGGTAATTCTTGCCAATGCTTTACAAGATATGGTCTGATTCATTTCTTCTTTCTCTAGGGTGGGGTCTTGGCATATATCTTCTTCTTTTGATATTTCTTGATCCTTTTCTTCCTTCTCTTCATATTCTATGTAAAGTAATTTCTTCTCAGCACACTTATGACCTTTAGTGCATTTGCTATCACAATTATAACAAAGCCCTTTTTCTCTTTTTTCTTCCAATTGTTGTGGTGTAACCCTTGTAGGTTGTGGAACGCTAGGAGAAACAACACTTCCATATTTATAGTTGTGAGGGGTATGCTTCCTGGTTTCCATAATTTTGCTTTCCACTATGTCGCAAAGCCCTTTTACTCTTTCCAATTGTTGTGTTGTTGCTCTAAAGAAGGTGTTGCTCTTTGTATCCTCACAATGTGCTATCATTTCCTCCGTGAAAATTGACCACGTAGCAAGTTTACGAGAAGAAAGCCCTTTGTACCATAAAAATTGATCCGGTTCTAAATATGAAGATGCAATACGTACCTTTTGTAACAGTGGTACACCATGTAGATCAAAATATTGTTCCATTTGAAGTATCCAATTTACCGGATCCTTGCCATCAAACATTCTCATCTTGCTTTTTATTGATTTTAGGAGCTCGATCTTGAAACGACTGTAACTCCGTACTTTTGAATCTTTAAGTTTTGAAATTGTGATTTATAGTAGCCCTCTCTGTCCTCCTTCCAATGCCACTAGTCTGATCCAAATTGGATTCTCCAAGAAAGAGTTATGCACAATCTCCCAAGATGACTTGATTATAGACCTTTCCAGAAGAGCGAACTTGTATGAAGTGCCATGTGTCACTGTTTTGACCTTTGGCTCTGAAAAATATCTACAAGAAACTACAGTCCGTCCTCTTTATGTACCTTCTTACGAAATTTCAATCCGATGCTCAGAGAGAAAGTTATGATGATTTTGCCCAGGTCACCTGTTTGGAATGTAATTCAGGAGTCTGCAAAAAGACCGACTTCCTCAGATCATATCTCCGCAAATATAGCGCGAAAAGCTCTGAAATTCGGACCCAAGGTTCAGCGCGATTTCTTCTCAAATGGGTCTTTTTTGCAACTTCTGAAATTTCGCAGGAAAAAAAAGTTATAGTGAAAATGCCACGATGACCTATTTGGAGCAGCGAAACACTAGAATCCAAAGCTCTGATACCAAATGTTATGAAACCAGCTCAAGAAAAGATAGAAAATATAGATCAACGCCTTATAATTCAGCCTCTTTGAAGGGGCAACCTCCTTTACATTACATAAATGAACAATTCTTGGATGATACAAATGAAAAGACCTCCTTTCTATATATAGGAGTCTAAGGGGTCATAACATAATTAGAGCCGCCATAACAATAATAATGTAAGGGCACAATAATAACAATAGTGGGCTTATATGGGGCACAATAGTAACAATATGGGCACTACATGGGCACATCAATATAATAAGTGGATTGTACTAATAACAATAAGGGGTTACACTAGTAGTATAGGGGCCTAACAGGCTTATGATAAATTTTCAATCTGTGGCCATTCACAATAAGAGGAGTTTGAAATTCATCAATGGTCTTGATTCTTACCGCTCCATTGCTAAAGACTTTGTCAATCTCATATGGCCCAAGCCAATGGGTCTAAAATTTACCTTTGAAGTCTTTAAACTTGGAATCAAATAGTAATGCCCAATCTCCCTCTTGAAACTTTTTCTCTTTGATGTATCTGTCATGCCACTTAACTCTTTGATGTTGAACTAGATCAGTTATTAGGATTGCTTCTTGTCTAATCTCATCTAGCTCATTCAACTGCTCCATTCTATGCTTTTGGGCTTCTGATATATCCATCCCCAACTGAACTGCCATCTTGAAAGTTTTGACTTGAAACTCAATGGGAAGCAGGACTTCTTTCCCATAAACAAGTTCATAGGGAGAATGTCTTGTTGTATTCCTCCATGTAGTTCTGTAGGCCCATAAGGCTTCAGAAAGCCTTTCTGCCCAATCTCTTCTGTGTAGATGAACAGTTTTAGTGATGATGCTTTCAATAACTTTGTTCTTAGACTCCACTTGGCCATTTGCTTGTGGATGGTAAGGAGTAGGTTTTCTGTGCTTGATTTTGTATTCTTCCATCAGCTTCTCTATCATGTTGGATGTAAATTGACTTCCTTGATTTGTCACAATTTCTCTTGGGACACAAAAGCGAGTAAAAATATCCTCATAAAGAAAATTAACAACTGAATTTTCAGTAGCAGAAAGTAATGCTTTGGCTTCTACCCATTTAGTGACATAATCAGTGCTTACCAATATATACTTCTTCTATTTAGATGGTGGATGAATGGGTCCAATGAAATCTAAAGCCCATTTTTCAAAGGGTTCGATGAGTACTTGTGGTCGTAATGGAATTTCATTTGAAAGAGTCGGTTTCCTAACTCTTTGGCAGCTATCACACCTTCTGACATATTCTTTTGTATCTTTGAAGAGGGAAGGCCAATAATATCCTAAATAAAGGATTTTATACGCCGTCCTTTTGTCAGCAAAGTGTCCACCGCATGGTTCATCATGACATGCTTTGAGGATGTCAGGCATTTCATCTTCCCGAACACATCTTCTAATGACACAATCTGGTCCTGTTTTAAACAATTTGTTAGAAATCCATGAATATTTTGAACTCTCCTGAATAATTCTTCTTTTTTCACTAGGAAATAGATGGGGAGGTAGCTTCCCTGTAACCAAATAGTTAGCAATATCTGCATACCAAGGAGTCTTAGTAGTTACTGCAAATAAATATTCATCTGCAAACTTATCCTCTACAGGAGAATCTTCATTAGTATTTTGGATTCTAGACAAGAAATCAACTACTGTATTTTGTTTCCTTGGTCTATCCAACACAGTAATATTGAATTCCTGTAAAAGTAAGAGCCATCTTGTAATTCTGTCATTAGTAACAGGTTTTTTCAGTAGATATCTAATCACAAAATGATCAGTATGGACAAAAGTTTCATAGCCTGTTATATAATGTCTAAACTTATTGATTGCATGAACAACAGAGAAGAACTCTTTTTCAGTCACAGTATAGTTCAACTCAGTGGCAGTCAAATTTTTACTGGTATAGTAAATGGCATAAGGAACTAAATCCTTTTGACCCAACACAGCTCCTAGAGCTGTATCTGAAGCATCTGTAGAAATATGGAAAGGAAGTTTCCAATTTGGCCCTCTCAAAATGGGTGCTTCAGATATTCTTGTTTTCAAAGTTTCAAATGCTGATTGACAATCAGGATCCCATTTGAATTCACAGTATTTTGTAAGTAATTTGAAGAGTGGAGATGCTATTTTGGTGAATTTTTCTATAAATCTTCTATAGTACCTAGTAAATCCCAGAAAACTTCTAACATCTTTTTGACAATTTGGAATAGGCAACTTGGAGATGACTTCAACTTTTGATCTATCAACTTTAATCTCATCCCCTGAAATATGATGTCCTAAAACAATACCTTCAGTAAACATCATAAAGCATTTTTCATGACTCAATGAAAGGTTTATTTCTTTACATCTTATAAGGACTTTTTCCAAATTCTCTAATGCCTCTTCAAATGAATCACCATAAACTGTAAAATCATCCATATAAACCTCTACACAATCATGGATTAGATCAAAAAAGATTCCTAGTACTGCCCTTTGAAATGTTGCGGGTGCATTACATAATCCAAAAAGAAGCACTCAGTAAGAAAAATTTCCCCATGGATAGGTAAATGTGGTCTTATCTTGATCTTCAGGTGCTACCTGAATTTGATTATAGCCACTAAAACCATCCAAAAATGAAAAGTACTTTTTGCTTGCTAGAGTATCTAATACCTGATCGATAAAGGGTAAAGGAAAGTGATCCTTCAAAGTTTCTTTATTCAATTCCCTGTAATCAATGCATACCCTCCATTTACCATTCTTTTTAGGTACTATAACCAAAGGAGAAACCCATCGGCTATCTGAAATTGGATAAATGAAGTTTACATTGAGTAGCTTTTGGAGCTCTTCTTTCACTATCTCCCTAAGGTTTGGATTCATCCTTCTCTGAGGTTGTATGATTGGTCTATTGTTTTCCTCGATGTAGATGTGATGAATGCAAGTCTTAGGGTCAATACCTTTCATATCAGTATACTCCCATGCAAATGCAGTAGAATGTTTTTGCAAGATTTCGATTAGCTCTCCCTGTTGTGATTTTTCCAAGTTTTTGTTGATATTCAATGTTTTACCTGGAAAGATCTCAATGGCGGAACTACCAAACTCTTCCTTAGAGTAAAGAGACATTTGTCTAGATGATAGATACTCAATTTCAGAATCTAACTGAAATTGTGTGTAGTCATATTCTGAAGATGTTTCAAAGTTTTCTAATGTGTTTAGAATTTGACTATCTTCACTGATTTCAGAAATGGTAAAGACAGGTTGTATAGTGTCCTCATCATCGACCCATTCATTATCTCCTACTTCTGTAATTGCTTTTGCTGGAGGATACAGATTAAATTTCTTTGTCGAATTACCATCAGAAATATACATATCCCCAGATCTACAACTGATAAAAGCATCAGCTGTGGCTAGCCAAGGTCTTCCTAAGATGAGTGGGTGCCCTCCTAGATTACTCTTGGGAGTTAAAATCACGAAATCTACTGGATATTCCCAAGAATCTAAGGAGACCGAAATTTCTTCTAATACACCATCTGGTTTGATAATTGATTGATCTACAAGTTGCAGTAGTGTAGGTGTAAAAAGAAGATTAAGAAGTTTTAGCTGTTCCATAGTCTGTCTACTCATAATGTTGATCGCAGCCCCTAAATCAATCAAAGTATTTGGAATTTCTACCCCATTGATATGTGTTTTGACAATTGGACTACCGGAATCTACATACTTCTGCATAGTAATTTTTCCCATCATGATATCCGAAATTTTTCCTACCAGGTGGATTCTTCTTGTATCTCTTGGTTTCCTTCCTGGTCTTTTGAGACTCAACTCCTTTATTGTTTTTGCTAGAATAGGAATTTCTCTAATGGCTTGTAACAAAGGAATCTTGATATAGACATTCTTTAATTCATCTAGGAAATCATAGTCATGCAATAAGATTTGTTTTTCCACCCCTTTGTCAATTTATAATCTTTCAGGAAAAGGAGGTGTGGATGAAGATGCAGGTTGATCAACTATAGGAGTTGTGGGGGTTGACTCTTTTTCTTTTTCTTTTTGAGTGCTTGGGTTTTGAATAGATGCTTCAGAACCTCTATTGGCTTCAAGAGAATCTTCCTCAGAAATGCTTTGCTTTTGAGAAACTATAGAAGGCTTGTCTAAAACTCTACCAGATCTAAGTTGTACATCATTGAGAGGAACAATCATATAGGTAGGAAATTGTTGTCCTTCTACCATGTAAGCATTTTGAGGGTTTTTATTATTGGGATTTGGAAATGGCCGGGAAGGTAGTTGATTTGTCTTTTGTTGGAATGGAAGCAAGAGTTGGGAATTTGGATTCTGTTGAGAAGATTTTTGTTGTTGTGGAAATGGCAATGAAAGTTGTGGATTTTGATTTGGAAGTTGTGAAGCTTATTGGTTTTGAAAAGATGGAGGATATTGATAAAATTGAGCAAATCTCCCATAAAGATTTTGCATACCTTGTACCCATGATTGAAATGGATTTTGAGGTCGGGACCAAGGTTGTTGCTAAGGATTCCAATTTGGTGGGGGTTGAAAGTTCGTGGGGTTGTTAAACCCTTGATTTTGTTGCCCCTGCCAAGGTCTCCTTGAAACAAAACAAAGAGACTCAATTGAATTTAGGTCTTCTTGAAAGATAGCTTTGAGCCCAAGAATTGAAGGACAATCCTTGGTCTCATGGCTTTCTGAACAAATCACACATGTTTTTACAACTTTTGCATCCAAGGGGCATTCCCTTAGAGCATGTTTCTTCCTACATTTCGGGCAAAAGATGGCTAAAGCTTCAGCTTCTGCTTTCTTCTTGTTTTGTATCTTAAGGGTGTCTAGTAGCTCACTAAGACTCCCTAAAATATCATTTTTGAACTCATCAAGCATGTTGCCAATCTCAGCCCTACTTACTGATCCAGTTGCAGATTTGTTTGCTCTAATGAGAGAAGGATCTCTAGGCCCTTTTCCAGTTTTATATTTTCCCCTTGAGAGATGGACACATAGCTCTGCTATATCATGAAGTGGAAGTTGATATATATCTCCTTTTCCCATCATGTTCAAAATATCTATCCATTCATCTCTAATGTCTTTTAATAGAAGGGATTTCAAGGTTTCCTCATCTAAGTTATTCATTTTTGCTCTTTTTAGGTTGTATTGAAATCTTTCAAGTAAATCCTTTAAGTTTTCATCTTCTTTTTGCACCATTTTGAATACCTCATCCTTGTGATTGGTGGGCATACAATAGTCCAGGTATCTATCCGAAAATGTTTGTTTCATATCATTCCAAGTCCTAATAGATTGAGTGACTAATCCCATGAACCATTTTAGAGCAGCTCCCTTCAATGTTGAAAGAAACAATTTGAGCTTTTGAGAGTCTTCCATATAATCATAAGTTCAGCACACGACTTCAAACTCAAATAGAAATGTTTCAGGATCCTCACTTCGCAACCCATAAAAATTTGGGAGGACAGATGGTGAGATGTTTTTCATTGTTGTTCGAGATTCCTCATCAACTATAGGAAATCCAAATGAGTTATCTCCATCCCTATTTCCCCCATTGTTACCTCTACCTCCTCCATTGTTTCCTCCTCCTCCACCTCTACCTCTACCTCCTCCAAATCCATTTACTACTTCCTCTGTCATGATAGTTTCCTCAGAGATTTCAGAGTCCTCTTGTTCTTCTACTAATGGCGAATGAGGAGGAATTTCTCCCTCTTTTTCTTCAGGTGATTCTACTTCCTTAATTACAATGTGTTTTCCTATAGAAGTAAAGAAAGGGTCTTTTCCTAACTCAGATTCAGTGGATAGTGTGGGATAGTCTCCTAATTCAGTTACTGCCTCTTGAATTCCAGGAATCCTAAGGCTAGGAGTGTGAGTTGGAGATGTTGGAGGTGTATCTTGTCTATACCTTGAAGTATATGGAGTTGTAAAAATCGAACTCTTGGCCCTAGCTATAAACCTTCCCCTAGAATCTCTTGCTCTATGCATGTCATTTTTTTTATTTTTCTTCAAGTCGGGCTAATAATTCTCTTTCTGATCTTCCAGATCACTCTAGGTGCAAGAAGAGAGCATACTCAAGAAATTATTGAACCAATAACTCTCTTTTCTGATCCTCTAGATCACACTAGGTGCAAGAGGATAGCATACTTTGAGAAGTTATCAATTTTTTACCTTCCTTGAAATTTTCTTGGTTTTTTTTAAGAAATTGGCTACCTAGTTTCACTTCCCCGGCAACGGCGCCAAAATGTTTGGTCAATTTAGTGTGTCCTAAATTGCTATATAAATTGTCAATCCGGGAGTCGTAAACTGTTGAAGTGAAATGCACTATATATGCAAGATAACTGATTTCTTACTTCTTTGTCATTTTTTATTTTTGGTTTGTTTTTGGTTTTATCTTTTGTTGATTCCCTAATGTGAGATGGCAAAATTAAAAGTCAAGTATGGATATAAGTGTTCAAGGCAATGGTGACCTCTAAAATGATTTCTAAACTTCAAAGTTCTCAAAAAGGTTTTAAAAACTTGCAATGATGAAATCAATTTCTAAGAGAAAATAAAAATGTACCAAACAGTGAGTTAGTGACAATGAAGCCCAGTGTCCTTGCTGCTGTATAAAAAGAGAAAAAAACTGAACTCAAAGCAATTCAAAAACTGTAAGCAAAGTAAACTAAATCATACTACATCAACTCATATTCTGACCCCTCACCATTCGACTCGCTCTGACTATCGCAGGTAATCATAAACAAATTGAGTAATCTGATATCTAAATTGCATAAAATGAAACTAAGATCAAACTACACATTCATACTTCAATCCCTCACCATTCGACTCGCTCTGGCTATAGGAGGTAACTGAAAATGACATGAGTAATCTAATCAATAACTTGCAGAAAAATAAAATAAATCATATTACATCAACTCATATTCTGACCCCTCACCATTCGACTCGCTCTGGCTATAGGAGGTAATCATAAACAAATTGAGTAATCTGATATCTAAATTGCATAAAAGTAAATGAGCAAAACAAAACTGAAAGAAATAACAATGTTGGAATTAGAACTAAGAAAATAAATCAGCAGAAGGACAAGATGATTTCATGTCATTAGTCATTAAAAAGCTATGTGCAATTGCCCGGCTGTCTATTAGAACCTGAAAGAAAAACATTGATCAGTTAACAGTCATTAGAAAGCATAAAAGAAACTATGGACAGCAACTATCATGAATACCAAAAACAGTGTAATATATACAAGCAAACGATTATGGCATCAGTAACATAAAGGAAGAAAGCAAGAAACTATACAGTAATTACAGAACCTTGGTGTACAGGGGCCCTCTGCAACCTCGGCCAATCAGCAATCAGTCACAAATTGAACTTAAGAACACTGTCTTCTCATATATTAAAATGCAGTCATAACATAAAGATAGAGTCACGGCACAGTGGGCTCGTAAAACAGTCAAAATTACATATATCAAGCTAGCTAATATGCGTATGATAACGCGTTATTTATAACTGAGGATGATACAACTACTTCCTAAATTCTGCACTGCTAAACAGACACGTGAATAACCACGTCCGGAAATCTAGCAATATGGTAGCCGTGACAATTAAATCCAAGGAGTGGTGGCTGTTAGATTTGGTTCACGGAGCAGTCCACAGGTGTTAGCACACCTCCTGAGATTGAGGAATTTGCCACGCAAGTCTTCACGTGGTGAAAAACAGAGTCCTGCCACCGCAAAACTCTTAGGTTGACCACCGCTTTGACTATCCTTGACCATGGCCTTTTGTGAGTGATTCGGCTAAACCAAGGGGACACGTTTCATGTCCAAATCATTTGCAGCTTGCCCATGTGGCCAGATTCTCCAGTAGACACCTGTAACATAGACTTCAATAAAAAGGTTGCGGAAAGTTGAGCTGGCCGCGGAAACTGACAAGATTCCGCAGCTGACTGAGCAAAAATCTAGATCAAACAGCAGTCACAAGACATAGTTAGGAAACCATTTTATATGCTCTTTTTAAACTAATATGCAATGATTTGACAGCTTGGTGGTTCAGGTAACTGGAAAAAAAGGCTAAAAAGGTGTATAGGGAAGATGCAACTTTGGGACTCAACAGGGCTATTAGCCTGAACTTCTCAGGGGTACTGACAATTCTTCCTTGGGAATAAGGGCTATAAAAGTTGAATTCAGGGCTTTGAGAATCGTTGTTGACTCCTGGAAATTGGCTACCACCTCATATATTTCATGTTTGACAATTTCCAAGCAAACCTTCAAGAAATTTATAGTAAATCCATCTGGTCCAGGGGCTTTCCCATTATCCATTTCATTCACTATTAGTGTCACTTCCTCCATGGAGACAAACTTGTTTAAATTCTTGTTGTGCTCTTCCTTGAGCACCTTCGGGATATTGCTCACAATCCTTTGTATATTTTCCTGTCTCTCCACTTGGGGTTCTTTAGCTATCTTTGGGAAGTGTTGAACCAAGACCTCCCCAATGTCTTGATGAGCTTCGAAAGTTTTCCCCTTCTCATCATTTATTCTAAGGATTTTATTGGAGTGTCTATGTTCCATTGTTGAACAGTGAAAGAACTTAGTGTTTCTCTCTCCCTCCCAGAGCCATAACACTCGATATTTCTATCTCCATAGAATTTCCTCTTGCTTACATCTATCCTCCCACTTATTTAGTAGCTCCATCTTCTCTTCTTTTTTGTCCTTCAAGTAACCTTCTGAGATCAGTCGTTGTTGGAATGCTTCCATATTCTATTCTAATTCTTTTTTGGCTATAAATATGTCCCCATATTTTTTCTTATTCCATGATTGCTTTAATATTAGCTTAATATGTTTTAACCTTGCCCGTAAGGTGTACATTTTCGAGCCTCTGACTGGGATCTATTCCTCCCACCATCCTTTGATATTCTCCATAAAGGTAGGGTGTTCTAACCAGAAGGCTTCAAATCTAAAAGGCTTATTTTTGGGGGTACCTACCAACTATATATTTAATATCATTGGCTAATGTTCAAACCCCCCATAGGGAAGGATGTTTGTTGTCGCTTCTACCCCTCTCATTAGTAAACCTTTTGAGATTAAAAATCTATCAAGCCTGGACACAACTTGATGTTTCCCTCCCCGCTTATTACTCCAAGTGAAGCATCCATTCGCATTTTCCATGTAAATGAGGTTTTCCACCTCAATGAATTCCTTAAATGCTTCAGCATCTATGTCTACTCTTCTTTGGCCCCCTTTCTTCTCTGACAGAATGAAGTCTCCCCCCAAAACCCAAGGGAGATGCCCTTTCCTGATCTTTATATTACTCAAGTCTTGAAGGATCTTGATCATCTCCTCGGTTCTTTGAGCCCCATAAACATTTGTAAACACCATTGTGCCTGGGGTCCCTATTACTTGCATTTCTAGTGATAAGTATGATATAGTTGTTTCTGAGTCCAGTAAGATCAAGGATGGGGGGTTCCAATAGATCACCAGCCCCCCTATAAATCCATGCACTTCCACCTCCATTGTATCATACCTTCTCCCTAATCTCCTAATTAACTCCTTTATTTTCTCTACAGAGAACTTTGACTCTTGCAAAAAAATAATATCAGGTTGTTCCATTTGAATATTTTTTTAGCATACATTGTTTCCTAAGGATACTAGTGCCTCTTATATTCCATGATAAAACTTTCATGATTTAACTACAGTTTAGAGTGGGCGAGCCTAACGTTCTCATCTTACCTGAATTTATTAACATAACGCCTAGCTCCTTGAGGGAGACAATGTTTGGCTTCCTCCCTTTTTTCTAATGGCTCTATCGCGGCGCAAAAACCATCTGATATCTCGTTGTTTTCACTCCCAACTCAGATATTTTTGGATGCACCCTTTTCTGCCCCCGCCATCTCGTTTCTTCTCTCATCAGGTATAGATATTGGATTTGATCCATTTGATCCGCATTGATTTCTTCTATCCCTTGTTTCTCGCCTGTTCCACCATATCCTGGAGATCAATTCCCTCCTGCTCAATTATCTTATGAAATTCTAGATCCTTTGTTCCTACTTCGCTTGGGGTCATTTCCGCATCTCCCTTAAAATATTGGATAGATCTAGGATATCCCCTTGTTGTTCAAACTCCTCGTTCGGCTATGACATTTGTTCCTCTTTGCCTTCTCTTTTTTTCTCATTGTCCTCTGCTTCCCCTCCTTGTTCCTCTAGGTTTTCCTTTTCTAGGACTTCAAAGTTGTTTCTATGAGCTTGTTTTCCCATATGATTTTGTTGTTGTTGTTTTCTATTAGGTCTTCCCCTTGGAGTGGTCTAACAAAACCGTCTGCATCCTTTTGGTCTGTCTCTTTATTTTGTTCCTCCAATTTTATTAAAGGCATTCCCTTATCAGGTATCCATGTTCATGGCATATTCTGCATCTAAAAGGGATATGTTCATAGTCCATTGGTTGTAACTAAAATTCGTCACGGAACTCTAGTTTGACTGCTTCAGGAAATGCCCTAGAGACATCCATTTCAACACATATTTTTGCATACGTTGTGTATCTTCCTTGTAAAGTTGCTTTTGATATTTTAATGAATTTAATCTCCTATCAGATTTAGAGTTGTAGGGAGCCAATAGTCCAAGGGAAGGGAATACAACCTGACCCAAACTGGGACGCATGTAAAGGTTTCCTTCTCCGGGGTGAAATTCTCCATCCATGGCCTCATGTATAAACCAATTGATGCAAAAAAATAAGGACCACCATCAAATATTCAGTCTTTGTCTTCCATATTGGAAAACACCACCGTAAAAAAGCCTTTAGACCCTAGATGTAACTCTATTTCTCCTCGTGGTTTCCAATGATGTTTAATCCAATCACACAAGGCTTTTTCTGTGGGCCAAAGACCCATAAACTTGCATATGACAACATATGACCTCATGCGATCCCTGAATGCCTGTGTCTTAGGATCAATAATCAATGTCATCAGGATCACCGTTGTTTTTGGCTCACATGACCTCGTGGAGCCTTTTGACTTCTGATATTGTTGTTGGTCCATTTTCTTTCTTGTTGGGCCCCTGTCATCATTTATTTTCTGTCCTTTCCCACCTACTTCCGCTAAACCTTGGACATTCTCTAGCATAACATCTTCTTATGCACTGAAGCTCATCCTGAGCCCCTTTCCCTTGTCCATTACCACATTCTGATAGGAGGGAGCCCCGCTCCCTCATCCTCTGAAAGTCATCCACATAAAACCCTAGCTACTGCTGCTCAGAAACCCTTTGAATTCCCTATATATATATATATATATATATATATTCTCTTAAGTATGAAGATTTACCCCACTTTACCATTGAGATTTTTAATATCATGGGCCAATACCATGGCTCTTCAATACCACATGCGCGTGAAATCATAACTCACTTCATATGGTACTTGTTCAAATGACATTTTTTTTAACTATTCAATTTAGGTAAAAGAGAAAAATGCATAACTAATTTGCACATAAATCTCATTGACCTTTGTTTTGTGTATACTATCATGAATATTCTATAATATTTTGTGGAGGTTAAATCTCTACCATCCACCTATATTTATTGATAATTAATTTAAAAATCTAAAAATAATATTTCAAAATAAATGTAGCTATCCACATGATTATAAAAAAAAAAAAAATTTCTAACTAAAATTATTTAGTAATAACTATACATTTTATAACAGCCCCAAGGGTTAGCTCAATCGGTCAAGTCGGGGGGCCTCGCCAAATGGGAGGTCACAGGATCAATTCCCGAAAACTCTTGGGGTCAGGTCTTGCAGTAGGCCGAGGAGTGTCATCCCAGATTTTTCTAGTGGATGCAGCGCCACCCATTGACCGAAAATGTCCGTGAACCACGCACAACATATATATAATTAAATTTATTTACATTGTATAGCTAATTAAATTTATTTAAATGTTTGAGAAGAATAATTTCCTTTTTCTCAACCAAATTTAATTCCCTAAAAGAGTATATTAACTTCCTATTAAATAATATATCGTTATAAAGCCAATATATTGTTTAAGCCAATAATATATGGCTTAAAACCCCTTTTATTCACCTCCATAACTCCATTAATAAAGATTATTCATAATGGCTCTTACCATGAGATGGGTAGAATTAATAAGGTAAAGGAAATGTTTTAATTTCTTGTGAATTAATTCATTATACTTTTCGTCTTTTCGTCTTTGTGTTGCATACGGAGGCGTCAATTTCTCACTGGATTATTGAAGATCACTAGATTTTTTGTATTTTTTTTTCAAAAAAATTGATAGTAAGAAAGAGGGCTTGAATTTTGTTTTTTGCGATGGACATGGATTCATCTTATTCTTGGGTAATCAAAACATTTAAGCTTAACAATTGTCACTCAGATTTAAAAAATTTGACAGAATTTTGAATCGTGTTAGAATTTCCATAATTTTCTGGGAAAAATTTATGCTCATTAACGTATCATTAAACTATGCTTTTAAATTCCCTTGTGCCTTGACCACTGAGGTGCCCCCTTGGCGTGACCTGAAGATGCCAAATTTCGGGCCACCTTGGCCGACGGGCACTGGATGTCGTGCCAAAAATGCTAAGTTGTGACCGCGCCTATGCCTTGTGGTCGTTTGTGTGGCTCGTTTGTTGGGCGCTCCTTTTAGCCTTCACTCGGGTCATGCACCCATGGAAACCCCAAATTTCTTTTCGGTCGGTTAGGTCGTGTCATGTGTGGGCCCCCAGGCACATGGGGTCATTCAAAAAATGCTAAGATGTGATCAATCATGTGCCTTGTGCTCGTTCGTGTGGGCCGTTTTTTGGGTGCTCCCTCCTACCTTCGTTCAAGTCGTGCGCCCATGGAAACACGTTCGAGTGGGTCAAGTTGTGTCGTGTGTGGGCACCTAAGCACAAAGGGTTGTGCAAAAAATGCTAAGTTGTGACTCATCATGTGCTTTGTTCTCATTCGTGCGTCCCATTTGTCGGGCACTTCCTCATGCCTTCGTTCGGGTTGTGCGCCAATGGAAACACGTTTGGGCAGGTCAGGTTGTTCCGTGTGTGGGCGCCCGGCACACAAGGTCGTGCCAAAAATGCTAAATTGTGACCGCTCGTGTTCCTTGTGGTCGTTCGTGCGGCTTGTTTTCCGGGCCCTCCCTCGTGCCTTCGTTCGGGTTGTGCGCCCAAGGAAACACGTTCGGGCGGGTTGGGCCAAGTCAAGACGTGTCATGTGTGGGCGCACACGAGGCCATGTCGAAAATGCTAAGTTGTGACGAACTGCTTTCCTTGTGCACATTTGTGCAACCTTTTTCCGAGCGCTCCCTCGTGCCTTTGTTCAAGTCGTGCACCCATGGAAACCCCAAATTTCATTCGGGCGAGTCAGGTCATGTCATGTGTGAGCACCCATGTAAACGTGTTCGGGCGAGTTAGGTCATGTCGTGTGTGGGCACTCGGGAACACAAGGTTGTGCCAAAAATGCTAAGTTATGACCTCTTGTATGCCTTGTGCATGTTCTTGTGGCCCGTTTGTCGGGCGCTCCTACATGCCTTCGTTCGGGTCGTGCGCCCATGGAAACCCAAAATTTCAGTCGTGCAGGTTGAGTCATCTTGTGTGTGGGCGCTTGAGCACATGGGGTCGTGAAAAAAATGCTAATTCGTGGTTGCCCGTGTGCCTTATGCTCGTTCGTGTGGATTGTTTGTCAGGTCCTCCCTCGTGCCTTCGTTCAGGTTGTGTGTCCATTGAAACAAGTTCAAGTGGGTCGAGTCGAGTCATGTCATGTGTGGGTGCCCGAGCACACAACATCATGGAAAAAATGCTAAGTTGTGACCGTCGTGTGCCATGTGCACGTTCGTGTGGCTCATTTTCCTGACCCTCCCTCGTGCCTTATTTCGGGTTGTGCGTCCATGAAACCCAAAAAGAAAATTGGGCGAGTCAAGTCATGTCATATGTGGGCACCCATATAAACTCGTTTAGGTCATGTTGTTTGTGAGCACCCATGCAAACTCATTCAGGCGGGTCGGGTCGTGTCATGTGTGGGCGTCCGGACACACACAGTCGTGTCATTTGTGGGTGTTCGGGCACACACGGTCATGCCAAAATTGCTAAGTTGTGACCGCCCATGTGGCTTGTGCATGTTTGTGCGCCCTGTTTGCCTGCCACTCCCTTGTGCCTTCGTTTGGGTCATGCAGCCATGGAAACCCCAAATTTTGTTCAGGTGGGTTGGGTCATGCCAAAAATGCTAAGTTGTGACTGCCCGTGTGCCTTGTGCTCATTCGTGCGCCCTGTTTGTCGGGCCCTCCCTCATGCCTTCATTTGTGTCGTGCGTCCATTGAAAAATGTTCAGGCTAGTCGAGTCAGGTTGTGTCGGGCATGGGCACATCATCTGCATAGTTGGTCGATGCATCATCTGCATTTTTTTGAGCTTATGGGAGGGGAATTGTTGGATATGGTTGAGGAATCAAGGATCGGTCTAAATTCTGAGAAAGTACCTAGAGAGATGATCTTCAAAATAAAGACGATGAAGGTAGATTTAATAGAGCCTGAAATAAACCTCTTAAACAGGGGTGGTCACAACTTCGCATTTTTGGCATGGCCTTGTGTGCTTGCCCACCTAGCCCACCTGAAATTTTGCATCTCTAGGTCACGCCTAGGAGGCACCTCAGCAACCAAGGCACGTCGTCATTAAACTAACGCATCATCTGCCTTTTTTTTGGCTTATGGGAGGGGAATAGTTGGATATGGTTGAGGAATCGAGGATCAGAAGGTTTATTTCAGACTCTATTAAATCTACCTTCATCGCCCTTCTTCCGAAGGTCAGCGCTCTGGACACTTTCTCAGACTTTAGACCGATCTCATTATGCAATATTATCTATAAGATAATTTCAAAGGTGATTGTTGAACAGATAAAAGGCTCTCTCTCTGTACATATTCCCATGGAGAAATTTTGGTTTTTACATAATATATATACATGATGCTATTTCCATCACTAAGGAGTGCATCCACTCCATCCATCCAGACCAAAAAGCTGGAAGCGGTGGTAATGAAGATAGATTTGTAGAGAGAATATGCTTGTGTGGACTGGAATTTTCTCATAATCATTTTGTTGAAGATTGGGCTTGAGATAGGGAATGTGGAATGGATCATGGCATGCGTCACAAATGTTTGGCTCACTGTCTTGGTGAATGGTTTTCCCACTAATTTTTTTTCAGGGAAACAGAGTTCTCTGGCAGGGGTGTTCATTATCCCCACTACTTTTCATATTGGTCATGGACGACTTTAGCAGAAAGATAAACTCGGCAAAGGTATTAGGAAATTTCAGGGACTTCAAATGGTGCCACACGTTAGTATATCAAATCTTTTCTTTATTGATGATATCCTTACCTTTGGGATCCTTGTTCGGGCTTAGTGGGAGGCTCTACACTATATATTACATCATTTTGAGGAGGCTTCATGTCACATTCCAAATGGTCATAAATCTTGTCTTTTATTCATTTGGTAATCAATCTAATATCAAATATGTTGTGGATTTACTTGGGGTGGGTATGAAACAACTACATGACAACTTCATCTACTTGGGTTTTAGACTGAAGTTGACATGCTACCATTCAGAGGATTGGGCATGGCTTCTCTCAAAATTTGATAAGAAGCTTAAGGTTTGGACAAATCGTTGTCTTTCATTGGGAGGGAGATTTACCCTGATTCAATCAATCCTCCAACAACTGGTGATTTATTGGATGCACCTTTTTGTCACACTGGCCCACATTAGCTCGCAAATATGTTCCCGTTTGGCACATTTCTTATGGTATGGTGCAGGTCTCGAATGCAAATATCATCTTACTGCTTGGAGTTCTATCTCTAAACCAAAGGATCTCGGTTGTTGGGGAACACTGAACTACCGAGTTTTTGGCTGGTCCTTGTTAATGAAGTTTCTATGGAGGGCACTTTTCGATGGGGGAATATGGGTGCAGACCATCTCAACAAAATATCAGAAGCTAAGGCCCATCATACACTAGATTAAGATGGAGGAGATTGGTATCAAGAGGGGATCGTACATTTTGGCGGGTTTCTAAAAGATAAAGTTTTGGTTTTTGCGTCAGTTGAAATGGCAATTTGGGAGCGGTAACCAGTTGATTATTGGGTATGACAAGGTCGTTGGCATTCTGGAATCCATTTCCATATCTAATGATACGATTGTGACACTTCAACATAGGGGCATTATTTATTTAGACCAGGCAATATACTATTGGAATGGAATCCTCTCGACATGGAAAGAGGCATCACAACTTGGATTAACTGGGAATATGGATGTTGATTAAAATAATTATGTCAAAGCCCTCAAAAATGTCGGTCTCTGCAAGAATGTAATAGGTGACTCCCTCACATGGGATGACGCTCTTCGTAATGGAGTTGTGGTGGCTGCAGAGAACTACAAATACATTATGCACCTTACACTGGATAATGTTGCATCGTTGTGGTTTTCTACTATATTGAAAATGCATGCTCCTTTGAAAATTATTTTGTTTATCTCGCTGGCGTGGAAGAACAAGATATTGATTATATGGAACCGCTGAAGGAAAATAACAAGGACCTGTCGAGGAGATACATGTGTCCTCATATTACATTGTCAGGTGGGTTTTTCGATGGAGAGGCACAACAAGGTAGATGTGGTTGTGGTGCAAGCTTACGTTTTAACAAAAATTATCTCTATAAGTTGCATTGGTTTGGAGGCTCAGGGACAAATTCTAGAGCCGAATTGGTGGCTCTTTAGGGCCTCCTTTGGTTTGCAAAAGACAAGGAGATCCAACACATCCATGTATACGTGGACTCGAAGACCATCATAGAGGGCATTTCAGGTAAAACAACATTTGATCCCCCGAAGCTCCGAAGTTGGCGGGTTCACATAGATGGCCTCATTCAGAGATTTCAGAGTTTTCACATACAACATATATACCAAAAATCAAATGGGATGGCAGACTCTGTCAAAAAAAAGTTTGTTGGATACCGAGGGTTACATGTTTTATACATACATTTCTGAAGAGATTGTCACGGAGGAGGAGAGTATTGTTCTCCCATAGCTGGTACCTTGGTTATTTGCTCTCAAGATTTTGTTGATATTGTGTTTTTGTTGTTTCCTTTCTTGAATTTTGTGGATGATAATGCTCACCCTATATGATAGATGAAGTCTGGGATGTTTCTTGAACATGTATATGGGGTAATTTTGAACTCTTTTTGTTTTTATTCTCACATTGCAAAATGGAATATTTGGCAATGATAGAAATATGTAACAACATTTTTGTTTCTTAATAAAATTCAATTTAGTTTTTTTACTCTAATTAAAAAAACAAAACAAAACACTTCGCTTTTATATTATGCAGCGATATTTAACGCGGTAGTCTAAAGACCCTGTGTTTTGGTCCAAAGTCTTGGAAATTTCCGCTATATGTTGAGAAAATCCTGCGAGGATTTTTGTAAATCCAAGTTACAATTGTTAAATTTCAATATTTTAGGTGTCCCAGATGTTTTTGATGGCGCTGAATCCATTTCCACCATTAAAAACATGATTCAAAAACTATCTCTGCAAGATTTTTTGAATTTTTTTACCTGGATTCCACTCCTATTTAACTTGTTAATCCAGATTTCCTTTGAAGTGTGTGAGGAGATGGATGCTTTAGGTTTGGAAATGATGAAAGCAACCGAGAAACTAGCCATGACAGCCAGGGATTATGACCTCACATTGGATATCAACAAATTGAAAAAGCATGATATATTCATAAAGAAGATTACATATTGCAAATGCAAGAACCATATCCAAAAACATGGACCGAGCCACTTACAAAAATACCGTGCAGTGCATCTCAACTTTTTATAACATCAAAAGACCGTCCCGTAAATAATCCAGATGGTTACCGGCCAGCGGATTGCAATACTAGTGGTAGTTCAGAGAAAAGGATAAAGAGGAGTTTACAAAATACAGTCATGGCCACTGAAGTTTGTCAATTGACGATCTGCTTAGTGCCAATTGCCTATGTAATTTCACAAGTCATTACAAAATAGAAGCATAATATACAATTTATATCCCGGTTTGCTGCTGGTGATGCAAGTGATCGATCCTTCTCCCTGTCCCTGGCTCTCTCTGTCGCGACCGAATTGAATTGTATTTCAATTTAAATATTTTAACTGGGACCCCAACAGCTGAGATACATCACACGTCTCAATGAGTCCTCCTTCGATTCTGCTTTTTTTAATTGTGCTGCTGCTGCTTCTTCTGGGAGAGGATTTGGATTCATTTGTCGAGTAATAGTATATTTCAGGGCAGCGGCGCTAGGACCGGCGGCAGGCGCAGCAACAAATGAAACAGAAGTGTTAGGTAATATCTTGGAAATTATGAATACATTCTTGAAATTGAAGTCCCGCTGCTCTCTGAAGATTCTGAAACCCTCGATGGCTCCCACGGCCACCATACAAACAGCCCTCTTTGAAACAGAACGCATCTTTCTTTCTTCCTTCCTTTCTCTGGACTTAGATTGATCGGATGGCAAAGAAAAGAAAACAGCAATGGCAATTGTGATTTGCAGACTGAGACCGCACTTTATTTATAACTCTGAAGTTTATCCGCGAGGTAGCACGCAGAGAAGAAAAGACGGTATTAATCCAAAACCACTAAAATACAGTAAAGAGTACAATTCAATCGGTGTCCAGATGAATAGAATCCACTCCAATTCTGGCATATATGTACATAGTTTGCGTCCCTGGTTTTTCATTTGTTTGTGGGCGCTCTCTGGCGGATCTGCATGAAACGACGGGCATTAACCTTGGAAAGTTTTTACTGGGGCAAAGGTTCGCCATTATCTTTTTCAGAGGCACTCCACTCTATTCTGTGGCCAAACAAGGGAATTGGGATAACAAGGGTCGCGTTCATCATTCTGCTCAGGCTGCTTTGGAAGCTTCTCTCATAAAGAAATTAAGACAACACATCACTCTCATGGGGTGAAGGGGCAGTACGGCCCTTCCCTCTCACAACTCGACTTCAACTTCATCTAATGATGTTTTGACTCCTCCCCTTAATGTACTAGTGCAATGACGGTAAGGCTCGACTTCAACTTCAACTAAAGATGTTTTGACTTTCCTTAATTTACTAGTGCAATGACGGCAATGCAAGGTTCAACTTAAAGCACGCCCAATTATATATATAGTTTGAGTGGGATTATAGTGTTTTCTCTTAATAGTTTAAAAATTAAAAATTAGAGAGATAGAGTATTTATGTTTTTATAGATTCATTGTAATTAAATCCCTAGACAAAAATAAGTATCTTATCTAATAAATAAAATAAAGTGATATATTCTATATTAAAATTGGATAATAAAATAATAATAATATATTTCATACTAAACTCATTTTAATTAAATTAAAATTTTAAAAATAATATTTTAAAATAAACACAACTATTCACACAATTATAAAAAAAATATTTTTAATTGAAATTATTTAGTAATAACCCTACATTTTATAGGTAATTAAATTTATTTAAATGTTTGAGAAGAATAATATTCTTTTTCTCAACCAAATTTAATTCCCTAAAAGAGTATATTAACTTCCTATTAAATAATATATTGTTATAAAGCCAATATATTGTTTAAGCCAATAATATATGGCTTAAAACCTCTTTTATTCCCCTTCATAACTCCACTAATAAAGACTATTCATAATGGCTCTTACCATGAGATGGGTAGAATTAATAAGGTGAAGGAAAGGTTTTTAATTTCTTGTGAATTAATTCATTCTACTTTTCGTCTCTATGTTGCATACGGAGGCGTCAATTTCACTGGATTATTGAAGATCATTAGATTTTTTGTATTTTTTTTCAAAAAAATTGTTACTAAGAAAGAGGGCTTGAATTTTGTTTTTTGTAATGGATATGGATTCATTTTATTCTTGGGTGTTCAAATCTTGAAGCTTAATAGCTGTTACCCAGATTTAAAAAACTTAATAGAATTTTGATAAAATCGTGCTAGAATTTCCATAATTTTTAGGGAAAAATTTATGCTCATTAATGCATCATTAAACTATGCCTTTAAATTCATTTGTGCCTTGATCACTGAGGTGCCTCCTGGGTGTGACCTGAAGACACCAAATTTCTGGCGGCCTTGGCCGGCAGGCACAGGACATCATGCCAAAAATGCTAAGTTGTGACCACCCCTATGTCTTGTGGTCATTTGTGTGGTCTGTTTTGTGGGCGCTCCTTTGTGCCTTCGTTTGGGTCATGCGCCCATGGAAACCCCAAATTTCCTTCAGGTTGATCTGTTTGTGTCATGTGTGGGGGCCCAAGCACATGGGGTCATTCGAAAAATGCTAAGATGTCATCAATTGTGTGCCTTGTGCTCGTTCGTGTGGCCCGTTTTCCGAGTGCTCCCTCGTGCCTCCGTTCGGGTTGTGCGCCCATTGAAACACGTTCGGGTGGGTCAGGTTGTGTCGTGTGTGGGCGCTTGAGCACGTAGGGTTGTGCAAAAAATGCTAAGTTGTGACTCATCGTATGCTTTGTGCTCATTCGTGCAACCCATTTGTCAGGCACTCCCTCACGCCTTCGTTTAGGTCATGCGCCAATGGAAACACGTTTGAGCGGGTCAGGTTGTTCCATGTGTGGGCGCCCAGGCACACGAGGTCGTGCCAAAAATGCTAAGTTGTGACCGCCCATGTTCCTTGTGCTCGTTCGTGTGGCTCGTTTCCCGGGCCGTCCCTCGTGCCTTAGTTCGGGTTGTGCGCCAATGGAAACGCGTTTGGGCGGGTCAGGCTAGGTCGAGTCGTGTTGTGTGTGGGCGTTCGAGCACACAAGGTCATGCCAAAAATGCTAAGTTGTGACCGCCTGCTTTCCTTGTGCACATTTGTGTGACCGTTTTGTCGGGCGGTCCCTTGTGCCTTTGTTCAGGTCGTGCACCCATGGAAACCCCAAATTTCATTCGGGCGGGTTAAGACGTGTCGTGCGCGAGCGCCCATGTAAATTTGTTTGGGCAGGTTAGGTCATGTTGTGTGTGGGCGCCCGGGCACACAGTGTAAGGACCTGCGGTCCTTGGCACGCCCAGCGGCATGAAGTGCGAACTTGTGGTGAAATGAGCGAAGGAAAAGGATGGATGAACAAGCTCAGACTTGAAGTGCGCGGGAGACAAGTGTTAATACACACGAATGAAGGAGAGCGAACAAGTGTTTATATGATGGATGAGCGTGGGCATCCATCTATGAAGCCGACGGTTAGAGGTTATGGTTGAGGGCATTAGTCGACGGGCCAACCAAGCCACGAACATGAACAAGAACGTTGGTTGAAGAGTTGTAAGGGTCGGCCAAGGGAATGGCGCGACCGTGTTGTTGAGCATATATACTATACGCATGATGGCTCATTTGAACCATCAAACATCGCTCAACACACTCAAGCAAAGAAGAAGTGTGAAGTACTAAGGTGTAGCCGCAGCAAAGGAAGGTGAGGCACAGTTCTATGCACCCAGCCTTCAGCAAAGGAAGGTGAGCCACAGGCTTAAAGACTTGGGTGAGAGCGCGGGTAAGGCATGCACGGGTAAGGCGTGGGCGCTCGATAGTGCAAGGCGTGCATGGGTGAAGGCGAGGGTGCCTGGTTGTGCGAAGGCGCACAGGTGAAGGCATGAACGCCTGATTGTGTGCGGTTGGGTGATTGTGCACAGGCTCTTGGGCAGCTCGGGTGAGCGCCCGCCCGTCGTGCAAAGGCAAATGCGGAAGTTGTGTACAGTGGAAACGATGAAGTGTTGACATTGTGAACAAAGGTGTGACTCGTGCGGAGGCGCCCGTGTGTGGCGACTTGGTTACAACGAGGTGTGCCCAAGTTGGGCAAATGATACGATCGTGTGACAAGGTGAACGAAGGGTTGGTGAGTCGTGCGGCGACCGTGTAGAGGTGCCGACGAGCTGGGCAACCGAGTTTGTCGAAGTTGTGAAAATTGGCTAAGTGTAAATTTGGGGTTTTCCAAGATTTAACTTGTACTTTGTAAAAGTGAAGATTGTATAATATATTGATTCGGGCAAACTCATATTGTAGGGAGTTGCCCCTCCCTTTATACTATTGTGCATTTCTCTTGTATAATGCTACTTATGTGAATGTTATGGGCTTTCACTTGTATAAAGGAAACATAATAATACTTGGTAACGAAGATAAAACTAAGTATGGAATTTTAGGCGTAGTCTACAATCGTAAGTATTGGTGAAAAGAAAACGATTGGTAGTGCCGCACCTCGCTATAAGCGGTTGTAAGACTACCGTTGGTGTAGGGGCGTGACACACAGGGTTGTGCCAAAAATGCTAAGTTATGACTTCCTGTATGCCTTGTGCATGTTCGTGCAGCCTATTTGTTGGGCGCTCCCACGTGCCTTCATTCTGGTCGTGCGCCCATGGAAACCCAAAATTTCATTCGGGTCGGGTCGGGTGGGCACCTGGGCACATGGGGCCGTGCAAAAAATGCTAATTTGCAGCTGCTCGTGTGCCTTGTGCTCGTTCGTGTGGACTGTTTTTCAGGTCCTCCCTCGTGCCTTCATTCAGGTTGTGTGTCCATAGAAATAGGTTCAAGCGGGTTGGGTCGAGTCATGTCGTGTGTGGGTGCCCAAGCACATGGCGTCGTGGAAAAAATGTTAAGTTGTGACTGCCCGTGTGCCTTATGCACGTTTGTGCTCCCCGTTTTTCCGACACTCCCTCATGCCTTCATTTGGGTCGTGTGCCCATGAAACCTAAAATTTTGTTTGGGCGGGTCGGATCATGTCATGTGTGGGAACCCATGTAAACTCGTTCAGGTCGTGTCGTTTGCGATCACCCATGTAAACTCATTTACGTGGGTCAGGTCGTGTCGTGTGTGGGCACCAAGACACTTGCAATTGTGTCATTTGTGGGTGCTCAAGTACACGCAATCATGCCAAAAATGCTAAGTTGTGACCACCCATGTGCCTTGTGCACGTTTGTTCATCCTGTTTGCTCAACACTCCCTCGTGCCTTCATTAGGGTCATGCACCCATGGAAACCCCAAATTTCATTCGGGCGGGTCGGGTCATGCCAAAAATTTTAAGTTGTGACTGCTCATGTGCCTTGCTCTTGTTCGTGCGACCTATTCGTCGGGCCCTCCCTCATGCCTTCGTTCATGTTGTGCGTCCATTGAAAAAGGTCAAGGTTGGTCGGGTTAGGTTGTGTCGGGCATGGGTGCATCATTTTTGTAGTTGGTCGATGCATCCTCTGCATTTTTTTAAGCTTATGGGAGGGGAATTGTTGGATATGGTTGAGGAATCAAGGATTGGTCTAAAGTCTGAGAAAGTCCCCGGGGAGCTGACCTTCGAAACAAGGGCGATGAAGGTATATTTAATAGAGCCTTAAATAAACCTCTTGAACAAGGGTGGTCACAACTTAGCATTTTTGGCATGGCCTCTCGTGCCTGCCCACCTAGCTCGCCTGAAATTTGGTGTCTCTAGGTCGCACCTAGGAGGCACCTCAACGGCCAAGGCTCATCGTCATTAAACTAACGCATTATCTGCCTTTTTTGTAGCTTATGGGAGGGGAATAGTTGGATATGGTTGGGGAATCAAGGATCAGAAGGTTTATTTCAGAATATTAAATCTACCTTCATCACCCTTATTCTGAAGGTTAGCTCTCCGGATACTTTCTCAGACTTTAGACTGATCTCATTATGCAATATTATCTATAAGCTAATTTCGAAGGTGATTTTTGAGCGGATAAAAGGCTCTCTCTCTGTACATATTTCCATGGAGAAATTTTAGTTTTTACATAATATATCTATACATGATTCTATTTCCATCGCTCAAGAGTGCATCCACTCCATCCAGACCAGAAATTTGGAAGTGGTGGTGTTGAAGATAGATTTGTCGAGAGCATACGCTTGTGTGGACTAGAATTTTCTCATAATCATTTTGTTGAAGATTGGGCTTGAGATTCAAAATGTGGAATGGATCATGGCATGCGTCACAAATTTTTGGCTCACTGTCTTGGTGAATGGTTTTCCCACTGATTTTTTTTCAAGCAAGCAGAGTTTTCCGGCAAGGGTGTTCATTATCCCCACTGCTTTTCATATTGGTAATGGACAACTTTAGCAAGAAGATAAACTCGACAAAGGTATTAAGAACATTCCAAGGACTTCAAATGGCGCTACAGGTTAGTATATCAAATATTTTCTTTGTTGACGATAGCCTTACCTTCGGGATCATTGTTCGGGCTTAGTGGGAGGCTTTGCACTATATATTACATCATTTTGAGGAGCCTCCATGTCACATTCCAGATGGTCATAAATCTTGTCTTTTATTCATTTGGTAATCAATCTAATATCAAATATATTATGGCTTTATTTGGGGTGGGTATGAAACGACTACATGACGACTTCACCTACTTGGGTTTTAGATTGAAGCTAACATGTTACTGTTTGGAGGATTGGGCATGGCTTCTTTCAAAATTTGATCTTAGAAGCTTAAGGTTTGGACAAATCGTTGTATTTCATTGGGAGGGAGATTTACCCTGATTCAATCAATCCTCCAACTAGTGATTTATTGGATGCACTTTTTTGTCATACTAGCCCACATTAGCTCGCAAATACGTTCCCATCTGGCACATTTCTTGTGGTATGGTGCAGGTCTCGAATGCAAATATCATCTTACTTCCTGGAGTTCTATCTCTAAACGAAAGGATCTCGGTGATTGGGGAATACTGAACTACCAACTTTTTGGTTGGTACCTATTAATGAAGTCTCTATGGAGGGCACTTTTTGGTGGGGGAATATGGGGGCAGATCATCTCAACAAAATATTAGAAGCTAAGGCCCATCATACACTAGATTAAGATGGAGGAGATTGGTATCAAGAGGGGATCGTACATCTGGTTGAGTTTCTAAAAGATCAAGTTTTGGCTTTTGTGTCAGGTGAAATGTCCATTTGGGAGAGGTAACCAGTTGATTATTGGGTATGACAGGATCGTTGGCATTCTGGAATCCATTTCCATATCTGATTATACGATTGCGACACTTCAACATAGGGGCATTATTTATTTGGACCAGGAAATACACTATTGGAATGGAATCCTCTCGACATGGAAAGGGGCATCACAACTTGGATTAACTGGGAATATGGATGTTGATTGGAATAATTATGTCAAAGCCCTAAAAAATGTTGATCTTTGCAAGAATGTAATGGGTGACTCCCTCACATGGGATGACTCTTCGAAATGGAGTTGTGGTGGTTGTAGAGAATTAAAAATACATTATGCACCTTACACTGGATAATATTGCATCGTTGTGGTTTTCTGCTATATGGAAAATGCATGCTCCTTTGAAAATTATTTCGCTTATCTGGCTGGAGTGGAAGAACAAGATATTGATTATATGGAACCGTTGAAGGAAAACAACAAGGACCAGTCGGGGAGATACATGTGTCCTTAGATTACATTGTCGGCTAAGTTTTTCGAGGGAGCACCACAACAAGGTAGATGCGGTTGTGGTGCAAGCTTACATATTAACAAAAATTCACTCTATAAATTGCATTGGTTTGGAGGCTCAGGTACAAATTCTAGAGCCGAATTGGTGGCTCTTTGGGGCCTCCTTCGGTTTGCAAAAGACAGGCAAATCCGGCACATCTCTGTATACGAGAACTCGAAGACCATCATAGAGGGCATTTCAAGTAAAACAACATTTGATCCCCCGGAGCTCCGGCGCTGGTGGGCTCGCATAGATGGTCTCATTCACAGATTTCAGAGTTTTCACATACAACATATATACCGAAAATCAAATGGGATGGCAAACTCTCTGTCAAAAAAAAGTTTGTTGGATACCGAGGGTTACATGTTTTATACATACATTTTTGAAGGGATTGTCACGGAGGAGGGGAGTATTGTTCTCCCATAGCTGGTACATTGGTTATTTTCTCTCAGGATTATGTGTTGATACTGTGTTTTTGTTGTTTCCTTTCTTGAATTTTGTGGATGATAATGCTCACCCTATACATGATAGATGAAGTCTGGGATGTTTCTTGAACATGTATATGGGGTAATTTTGAACTCTTTTTGTTTTTATTCTCACATTACAAGATGGAATATTTGACAATGATAGAAATATGTAACTGCATTTTTGTTTCTTAATAAAATTCAATTTAGTTTTTTTTACTCTGATTATAAAAAAAAAAAAAACACTTCGCTTTTATATTATGCAGAGATATTTAACACCATAGTCTAATGACCCTGTTTTTTACCCAAAGTCTTGGAAATTTCTGCCATATTTTGAGAAAATCCGACAAGGATTTCCAAGTTACAATTTTTAATTTTCAAAATTTTAAGTGTCCCGGATGTTTTTGATGGTGTTGAATCCATTTTCACCATTAAAAACATGATTCGAAAACTGTCTCGACAAGATTTTATGAATTTTTTTTACTTGGATTCAGGCTCTATAGACCACTCATATTTAACTTGTTAATCCAGATTTCCTTTGAAGTATGTGAGGAGATGGATGCTTTAGGTTTGGAAATGATGAAAGCAACAGAGAAACTAGCCATGGCAGCCAGGGTTTATGACCTCGCATTGGATATCAACAAATTGAAACAAGTGAATCTCAACTTTTTATAACATCAAAAGACCGTCCCGTAAATAATCCAGATAGTTACCGGCCAGCGGATTGCAATACTAGTGGTAGTTAAGAGAAAAGGATGAAGAAGAGGTTACAAAATATAGTCATGGCCACTGAAGTTTGTCAAATGCAGATCTGCTTAGTACCAATTGCCCATGTAATTTCACAGTCATTACAAAATAGAAGCATAATATACAATTTATATGCCGGTTTGCTGTTGGTGATGCAAGTGATCGATCCTTCTCCCTGTCCCTGGCCCTCTCTGTCGCGACCGAATTGAATTGTATTTCAATTTAAATATTTTAACTGGGACTCCAACAGCTGAGATACATCACACGTCTCAGTGGGTCCTCCTTCGATTCTGCTTTTTTTAATTGTGTTGCTGCTTCTTCTTCTGGGAGACGATTTGGATTCATTTGTCGAGTAATAGTAGATTTCAGGGCAGCGGCGCTAGGACCGGCGGCAAGCGCAGCAACAAATGAAACAGAAATGTTAGGTAATATCTCGGAAATTATGAATACATTCTTGAAATTGAAGTCCCGCTGCTCTGTGAAGATTCTGAAACCCTCGATGGCTCCCACGGCCAACATACAAACAGCCCTCTTTGAAACAGAACCCATCTGTCTTTCTTCCTTCCTTTCTCTGGATTTAGATTGATCGGATGGCAAAGAAAAGAAAACAGCAATGGCAATTGTGATTTGCAGACTGAGACCGCACTTTATTTATAACTCTAAAGTTTATCCGCGAGGTAGCACGCAGAGAAGAAAAGACGGTATTAATCCAAAACCACTAAAATACAGTAAAGAGTACAATTCAATCTATCGGCGGTGTCCAGATGAATAGAATCCACTCCAATTCTGGCATATATGTACATAGTTTGCGTCCCTAGTTTTTCATTTGTTTGTGGGCGCTGTCTGGCTGATCCGCATGAAACGACGGGCATTAACCTTGGAAAGTTTTTACTGGGGCAAAGGTTCGCCATTATCTTTTTCAGAGACACTCCAGTCCGTTCTTTCGCCAAACAAGGGAATTGGGATCACAAGGATCGCGTTCATTATCCTGCTCAGGCTGCTTTGGAAGCTTCCTCTTATGAGAGAACACATCACTCTCATGGGGTGAAGGGGCAGTACCGCCCTTCCCTCTCACAACTCGACTTCAACTTCATCTAATGATGTTTTGACTCCTCCCCTTAATGTACTAGTGCAATGACGGCAAGGCTCGACTTCGACTTCAAACGAATGATTTTTGACTCCTCCCCTTAATGTATTAGTGCAATGACGGCAAGGCTCAACCTCCAAATTATATATATATATATTAATTTATTTTTTTATTATTATTAATATTTCTCAATATTACATATAACTTTATATTATATATAACTTTATAGTAAGAAGACAATAAACTACACATATATTTAATAATGAAAAATAAAAACTTTGTTAAAAAAAAAAAAATTATTTAAACTTGAAGAAAATTTTGCAACTCAAAAGATTTGATTGCTCTTCACTATTAGTAAAGATAAAGTTAAAATAAATCTATATTAGTTATGTATAAAAAATTTTATATTTTCACTAATTTTATATAATATATATTTAGGAACATTTTATTTATGATTCATATTCTCCACATTAAAACAATGATACATGCCCCAATCATATTTCAAAATAGAAAATATATATCCATAAGATATGAGCTCTCTCTTTATATATAATTTTTTTGTTGTTTCTATATACATGTTTTTATCTCTATATATGATTATTATTAATATTTTCTTGTATGCATAGATTTAATTATTTTTATTAGTAATATTTTTTTAAATGTTACATATAAAATCTATATTAATTATAGAAAGAATTTGAAATATCAAAGAATTTGAAAGATCATTTATACCTTGAATTACAAACATTTATCTCTATAAAATTTTGTTTTTAAATTTTTTTACTCAACATGCATGTTGGAAAAAAAAAATGATATTAATAGTTTTAAAATATTATACATTAACTCTATATTAAAAATAAAATAAATTACACATATTCCTAGCAATGAGAAGTGAAAATATGAAATTTTTTATAATTTAGATTATTTTATTTTTCTTTATAAAAAATTATGTTATTTAATATTGTATTAAAATATTTTACTGATGGATGACATTAATATATTTTTTGTTATTAATATATTTTTGTTTTAAATATTCCATAAATTACACATCATGTAATATCAATAATATTACTTTTTGTGAACTTCTAAAGAAAAAATTATTTATCACCATAAAAAGTATTTTTTTAACTATCAATTACTAAATTGAGGTGGAAATTGTAATACTTTATTTATGGCCAACATTAATTATTTTTGCTATTACTAATTTTTATTTTTTAATATCAGTGTTGTTTTATTATTTTTAAATGTAATGTTACATGACAACAGCTTTTGACTCAAGCTCTTGACACCATTACTTTATTTTTTTTATATGAACTTTATGTTAATTTATATGGACATTGAAATATTTTATTCAGCGAACAGTAAAACATTTTTTTGTTATTGGTATATTTTTTTTAACTATTACATACCAATTAAACATAAAATGGATTACATATAATGTAATATCAATTATATTGTTTTTACATGGAATCTACCAACTTTGTATATTAAGTATTAAAGGAATTACATGTCTTTTTAATAATAAAAATTCATTTTTTTCTTTATTTACAATTGTTTTATCTCTATATAAAGTGGACATAAAATCAAGGTGAAAGAATTATTTTATTTATGATTGACATTAATTTATTTATGTTATTATTGTTTTTTAATTTGTTATTATAAGAAAGGTTTTATTATCTTTAAATGTAATGTTGCAGGATAACATTTCCCTCCTACTAGATTGTAGAGTATCTTTACTAGATTGTAGAGTATCTTTAGACGCAATTAAAAGAAAATCTTATAAATAATCCATTAAAAAATACATTTTACATGTACAATATTTATAAAGTTCAAGAAAATAAGAGATTAGAGAAAGTTAAATTTGCCAATTATTAATCTAAAGTAATACGAGGAATTTACCCCAAAAAAGGGACAACCTTGTATCTAATTCCATCATAATTTAGTAATTGTTTTTTGCATAACCATTTGGCATATTAAGCAATTGGCCTGCGTTTAAAAACGCCATAGTTAATAGAGGTTGGGTCCTTCTATAAGTTTTGTTATATAGAATTAGTGGAAGGAAAGGAATGCACAAATTTTTTTTAAGCACTAAGAAGAAATCGGTTACAGTGTTAAATGAAATTATTTTATAAAACATTCTAGAAACTTCTCTAGTTGTCTTTTGGTTGTTGATGATTGGAAGGTAGATAGTCAAGGGGATATAATTTTGAAGAAACAAAATTTGAATCAAAACATGAGTAACCTTGGATGATGGTTGGCCTCCTCCTGATCTAGTTGATTTGTTAGATAATGATAGGCTGGTCTTCGATGGGGGTGCCAACAAGGGAAGAATTAGGGTTTCTTTGGAAGCTATGCTCTATTCACAGGTGTCTTAATATGGTTACCGCACGGCAGAGTATAGTTGATGACGGTGCCATTTCGAACTGGAGATATTGTCGTTATAAATGCACAGTTATGGTTGTGGGGTGGCAGAGGTACATGCAGTCAGGGGTTAAATTTGACGCCCGTCTGCCCGTTTTTAGCTCTTTTACACGTAAAATACGTTCACATTTCAAATATCCACGTCAACCATAACTTGCTATTAATTTTTAAAACCGTCAATTTGACGGGCAGGTTTGTAAATGAAAAGTTTTAAGTTTTTTTTTTAATAATTTTTTGATATATATATATATATATATATATATATATTATATATATTTAACATCCAACTTCCAAGTCGGGATCGGATCGTCGGTAATAGGAATGAAGTGACTGTAGTACTAGTCTGTGGCTCACTGGCTGTAGGCTGTAAGTTGGCGTGACGCGTCCACCAACTTTCACGAATTGAAATAAATTCTGAGCGTGGAGAATTTACCACTGTGACTGTTCCAACTTCCGCCGCCCGCGTGTTCAAGTCTCAAGATATGGAAAGATATCATGATTCATATGTATTATGGATTCTGGAAACAAGAAACTTAATTAACAAGTTACAAGTCCATCGCCGATGGGGCAGTGCCGCAGTGGGCATCTCCGGCTTTATATTTCCAGCGCTTTTATCTTCGTAAAAGCTCTCCCCTTCTCCGCTTGAATCCGTTGGAGCTTTTTCCGTGACTTGCTCTGCTCTCGCCTCTGTCATATAGATAGCATGGGCTGCTGTTTGGCGTATTTGGCTGCTGTTTGAGCGAGAATCGTGGCTGGCGCGAGCGAGAATCTGCCCATTCATCTGCAATTTCTCCCATTTATTTCGATAGTGAACCACAGACTCTGCTTACGATCCGGCCGAGCTACAAGGTGAGGTTTACTTTTGATAATGACAGCACAGAATCACAGGGTGTAGTTTACTAAGGTTTTTCATTTCTTTTTAGAGGTTTCGTGATATTTTAGTACAATGGCAATATTTAGTTGAAATGTAAAATTGGGTTTATTTATTTTTGTATTCACAAACAATTTAGAAGAGTTTTAATTAAAGCCCAATTATATTATATGTTATGGTGTGTTATTGTGAATTATTTCTGAAAATTTACTTCGTATAACAAGTGTTTTGGGTTTACTTATTCCTTTATTCTCAAGCAATTTAGAAGAAGAATTTTAATCAGACTCCAACTCAGCTCTATTATATGCTATGGTGTAGTTTATTATATGTTATTGCGAATTATTTGTGAAAATTTACTTGGTGTAAGAATAGATTTTAGTAAATTACACGACTCAAATTAACTAATCCAAAAAATCCATTTAGAACAAAATTGCCCCAGCAAAATTTGCTCAGTTCTAACAGTTATACTACAGCATTTTAAGCCGCATCAACCAGTTTACACAAGCGAGAATGCCGTAAAACACAGTGTAACAGTAATAGATCTGTCAGAGTATCTATATAGGAAAGGTCTGACAAAATGAAACAACAAAATGTAAGAGGGGGGTTAACTATGAGCGTTCTCGAGTGCATTTGCGGGGTTTTTTAATTGATTTGACATTGGAAACTGTAGACCTGATCAATCGATTTTCGAAAAGCTAACTATTTCTCTCGCGCGGGGTGCGAGGGATTGCTGCAAATTCCTGCATCTAGTCGGATCATTGTTCTTTACCAAATGTTTATTACATATTGAAAAACAATGCCTGACAAAGACTAATATGGTTCTGGCAAGATCCACATGATATCAGAGACTCTGTGGAAATCGCAGGTACTCAATGATGACCATGGCTTAGGGCTATTTGCAGTACAAGGCATTCATGGGGGATGTTGCCACGTGAACTATAAAGGTTGGTATATTGCCTGCCCTCTCACGCAATAAGCAGGCCATAGCAGCAGACAGTGGCAGCCTAGTGTACTTCGTGACCCCATAGTCACCTAATTTGCCAAAACTGTCTAGGAATAGAACCTGGTTCTAATTCCCTGCAATATTATGTGACTCTGTCAGGCGATCAATCTGCATTTTGATTACCATCTTAAATGATCATCAATTTTGTTGTCTGGAATTAAAACAATTTGTTATTATTACAGAGATTGCATGCTTGCAGAAATCTTCTCAACACATTAATATTCTGTCACATTTATTATTATTATAGGTAAGCTCTGTCCTCAGACGCATGACCTTTTTGTTGGTAATTCCCCTGGGCCCTAATTCACTGTTTTGTTTCACTGGCACTGGCCCCCTACAATAAAAACTTATAAATGACCTCTCCTTGTAACAGCTGTTATATTGTTTAGTTTTGGATTTTTGTTGTAAAATTTCATTTGTTGGATTAGTTAATTGAATTTGTTAAAGATGTATTTTTATAGTTTTATTAAATGATTTATTTAGATTTATTTTTAGTGTTTGGGATTTTCAGTAGAGTAACAATGCAATATTATTTTTTTAATATGGTTTAATTTGATGAAATGAAATTCATATATACTAAATACTTTATTTTTTTTATATAGGTATTATATATCAAAAATGTCTTCAAAAAAAGGAAATCAACTTTCTATCAAAATTTTTTTTGGATGGTCTAATACATCTCAAGCTTCATTGCCTGATAAAGAAGATCATGATTTTGATCTAAATGAAGATTTAGATGTCTTGGGGCATAATGAAGAATATGATATGTTGCAGCATAATGAAAAAAGTGATGAAGAATTTCACCACGGAGAACCTACCACCCAAAAAAAAAGAAAAATGAAAGTAAAAAGAGAGTTTCGTGATCAGTGGAAAACTAAGTATAAGTGGTTGAGAGAGGCAAAGCATGAAGGAAAAACAGTTATGAAATGCATATATTGTGAAATGCATAAGGCAATGGGGCCATGGGGAATTGGGACTGGTTGCTCTACATTGCAGCATGATTCTATAATTGTTCATGCTAATTCAAGCATTCATAAACTCTCACAGGCAAAGTGGATATGTGGAAATGAGAAGAAGGCGAAGTCTATTACAGAACATATTGCATGCATTGATGATATGAACAAAGAAAGAGTCATCACTACTATGAAATTAGTATATTGGATGGTATAAGAGGATCTACCACTTTCAAAATATGAATCTCTTTGTTTGTTTACAATGTCTTTACACATGCCTAATATGCCAAAGAACAAAGAGTACACATCATATACAAATCACATGGCTGCAAAAGAATTCCTTTTTGCTATATCTCAGTACCTTGAAGAGCTACAAACTTCCAAAATGCTAGATAGCCCTTTTTTTTCATTGATGTTAGATGAAAGTACAGACCGTAGTTTAGAAAAACATCTTGTGGTTTATGCCACGTTTTTAAACTCAAAAGGATTGGGTCCTCCAATTTCACAGTTTTTAAAGCTCATAAATGTTTGCGATGGAAGAGGGAAAACAACTTATGATGCAATCAAACATTTAATGGAATCAAGGGGCCTTTCAACAGAAAGATTGATAGGAGTTTCCACAGATGGCGCTTCTTCAATGGTTGGTAATGAAAATGGTTTTATCACTTTCTTGAAGAAAGATGTACCTAATCTTGTAGGTGTTCATTGCATTGCTCATCGTGAAGCCTTAGCTGCATCAGATGCTTCAAAAAAAATACCTGAATTATTATTTGTTGAGAAATTAGCAAATAAGGTATATTCTTGGCTGCAAAATTCTACGAAAAGAAATAGTCAACTTATTGCTCTACAGGAACTTATGCAACTTGAAACTCTTCAAGCTCTTCAAATCCATGGAGTTAGATGGCTTTCAAGGGGACAAGTCATTGAAAGACTTGTTGCACTTATGCCTCCCATATTAACATTGTGGAAAAATGAAAGAAAAGACTCATGGTATGATAAGGCAAGAATCTTTTCAGTACAATTTTGTTTACATATGCTTGCAGATATAATGTGTGAATTAAACAAGTTGAACAAGCAATTCCAAGAAGAGTACATTGATGTCAGCTCTTTAGGGGCAGCCATAGATGTCACGGTAAACACTTTGAAAAGGTGGTTTTTAAGAAGCGACACATTTGCAGATGGCACATGTTATTTATCTAAATTTATAGATGCCTCTAAATTTGGCTTTTTAGAAATTTGTGATAAGGAGGGGCTTGTTCACAAGCATGAATTACGATTTGTATCAATTCCACATGCATATGATGATTGTGTTGATATACAAAAACAATCATGGAAACCGTGTATTGAAGGTTCAATAGAAAGTTGCAAACAACTTGCAAAAGATTATGTTCAAGCTCTTGTAGAGAATTTGAACGGAAGATTCCCTGATCTTGCATTTTTCAACTCAGCAAAATTGTTTAGCCCTTGCCATTATTTAGAGGATGTTCATGGTAGAGAACGAAATTCAAAGCGTTGGCTCGAAAAGATTTTTCAACACTTACAACATCCTTATTATCAAAGTGAAGAAAACAAAACTACATTTGATTTTGAGGCTTGTTTGAAAGAGTTGCATCCATTTGTTGACACTCTTCGTGTTAATTGCGAGGGATCATCTATGAAAGATGCATGGAGGATTTTTTATGTTACAGGGTTGCATACAAATTTTCCTCACATGTCAAAATTATGGCAGGCGATACTTACTATTCCTGCAAGTACAGTTGCTTGTGAGAGAGGATTCTCAAGACAAAACATAATAAAGGATGTCCGAAGAACAAAGCTATCATTAGTTGCATTGGATGCCTTGATGCGGGTGTCTCTAACAGGGCTTGATTCATCTATGGTGGAATGGGATAGGGTATTTGACATCTGGAAAGATGCTAAAGAAAGGAGAATCTTAAATATTTAAAGTTTTTGCTTTTATTTTTATGTTTGTAATAGTGGTGTTTTGACAATTACCTCTTTTGGTGAAACTGTCCAAAATTTAGTTTGTGTACATGGTGATATTGAATCTACTTTTTGAACATTTACATAGTTCATGCACATTATGTTTTTGGTTTCTCTGCCGGGGACTGCACAGCATCACCAGCTTTATCTGTCTATGAAGGCAAATAGGCCCGAGTACTACGGCGTTCACGAGTGCCATTTTGATTGACACTTGTTATCGACTGTCTCTGTAGTTTTTAAATGAAAAACAATAATGACCTGTCTCTGCAGATGTAGGAGGAAAGTCTAAAGACATGTATTCCTCAGCAGATTTTTTTTTTTCGTTTTAAGGCGGCGGGGTATTGAAGTGATGGTGCCGCACTATCCATGTAAACTTTGAAGGAATTGCAATCTCTGTTAACGAGGCATTTAGATGCAGAAGAAGCAGTACTACCGAGAATGAAAGGAAAACAAGGGCTAAAATACACCCCAGTCCTAAATTCATATTATATTTATATCCTAAATCTCCAATTTTTCACGGCATTTGGGTCAAATATCTATCTTCAGAGCTAACGATTCATTACAACTTTTTCTAAGTAATGTATAAATATATTTACTGCCCAAAAAAGAATCCAGCACCGAAGAAAAATGAATTACTAGGAATTGGCCGTACTGTTTACTAGTTTAGAGAAGTATTTAAGTTTAGGATTACATCTTTATGGAAATTTCGGTATAATATTTTTTTTTTGAGATTTTACATCGGTTGTTTTGGGTTTATTTATTTTTGTATTCAGAAACAATTTGGAAGAGTTTTAATTAGAGCCCAACTCTATTATATGTTATGTTTTTGGTTTCTCTGCCGGGGACTGCACAGCATCACCAGCTTTATCTGTCTATGAAGGCAAATAGGCCCGAGTACTACGGCGTTCACGAGTGCCATTTTGATTGACACTTGTTATCGACTGTCTCTGTAGTTTTTAAATGAAAAACAATAATGACCTGTCTCTGCAGATGTAGGAGGAAAGTCTAAAGACATGTATTTATACGGCCTCAGCCTCTTCCAATGGCGCGCAATTAGCTGCCTCGCTTGATCAAAGCCTTAAGTTACTATCTCACCTGTTCCTGATAGGCTTGCTTTTAATGTGAACATTCTGATATATGTAACGTAGAGCTGTCTGATTGTCTGTGTCAATGTAAACATATGAATTTTGTTCGCTCCGGAGCAACACCACCAACACCGATAACCTTTTAACCTAGTTTCTTCCCCTAATAAATGCAGTCGCTCTCTCCTTTCTAGAATGGCCCCATTTTTTTGTCATGGGTATATGTATATCTAGCTATGATATATATGTATATATAGCCATGATAATGATATATATATATATATATATATATATATATATATATATATATATATATTCGACGGTGGTCATGATACTTAGTATGTGCTCCCGTCTAATTTCAACACAGAATTGAGTGGTGAGACGTAAATATGATTGAGATCTTGTAAGACTATAAGGCCATCTTTTTATGGCTTTTTGACTATCCCATATTGTTAAAAGGAGCATTTGGCCTAAATTCAAACCATAATTCATTGCAGTTGGCACGGGCCAGGAGCTGGGCGAGGTCGTTCTCCATTGAGCTGGGTTGGCCAGGTGGGTAGATCACGAGCGTGCGAGATTAGACTTTTTATTGCCCAGTAACCCCACCAGAGCAACTGTGGATTAACGTGTATTTTGGCTTTGAAGTTTTGTGATCAGAAGTTGTCATCCTCTGTGAAAAAGCCGCATACAATTGGCAGGGATTCATGATCAGCAGGTCTCAAAACAAAGTGTAGCAATGAGACTTGAGCCCAATTGTACAACAAAAAATGAAAAATTTAAACAATTATGAGTACAATTTGAAATTAGATAAAACTTGTACAAATAAATTTTAAAAGTCATATGATGGGCAGTTTAAAAATAAAAACGTCATAAAAAAATTCCTTGACGGGTAGGGTCACCCGTCAAATTTAACCCCTGCATGCAGTGTGGGAGTAGAGGTGACATCCTTCATCTCATTGCATTTGGGGTTACTTCACTTTATTTATTGGTTGTGTGTTGCAGAGATTGGGCTTTCTTCTGAACTTGCATCCGTACCTTATATTCCTTTCTTTCTGGATACTTTGGTAGTGATTGCGGATGTATTTATTCTCCTTTTCTAGATATTGTATTTGTTTGTTGGTATTCTTCTTTTTCTATAGTTTTCCATTAAACTTGGGAGGGTTATCGCTCTGTCTATAATGATGTGTTTTATTTAAAGGGTTAATTTCAGGTGCATTTGGTTTATGTTTCAAGAGTGCTTTGAGTTTGTTTATTGGGGTTTCACTCAATCAATTCAAGTGAAAGTCTATTTAATTATTATAGGTTTCACCTTGGTTGTGATGTTGTTTTTTTGGGTATTGGAATTTCTCTAGTTGTTAGTCTGGGTAGTATTAGGAGCTTTGATTGTTTGGTATGGCTCTAGGAAATTTGGTGTATTATGTCTGTGTTGTGGTGAGTTTAGTAATTTACTTGAATTTGGTCCTTTGGTATGGCAATTAGGGGATGATTTGTTAGTCTTTAGGTCATGGTTTCAAGGGCCTGTGTATTGTCGTAATTTACTTGAATTTGGTCCTTTGGTATGGAAATTAGGGGATGATTTGTTAGTTTTTAGGTCATGGTTTCAAGGGTCTATGTATTGTCCATTTTCTTGCTTATTGGATCAAGGTTCTCTTAGTGGTTGTTCCCATTGCTCCTTGCCACTACTATCATGTCTCCTTGCCAAAGAATGATGAGTAGGAGGGGTGGCATTGGTAATGTCAGGTTCAAATGGATTTGTCCTTTTGTCTAAGATTTAGTTGCAACTTTTTTTCACATTGTTCCTCTTGAGGTGAGGAAAGAGATTCTATTGCTGGAGTCTAAAGAAGTAGGGTAACACCCTTATCATTCTGATTTGAAAGTGATAGATGAAGGTATGAAATGGGCTCCTAATCTGGGAAGATTTCGGAAAAGGAGGCTTCATTTCCTAAACTCTTTGGCTTTGCATCAATAAATGGATACATTGTTGCATTTAATTTTCAAAAGACAAGCAAGTTGAGGGCTATAATGAATTCTTTAGATTGGAGGACATCAAACGCATGCTACAAAACCAACAATTCTGTTTAGATAATGTGGACTCTAGATTGGCTTCGGTGGAAATCTTTCTAGTGTCGGATTCAACTTTTGGTGATATTATGGATCCACCTGGTGATCTCTTTGACTCATCAGTTGACAGTGCTCAGGATCTCACTATCATTTCCACTGATCAGGATTAGAGTTTGTTGGCCTTAAGTTTTTTGCCATTATTTTGGTAATATTGTTCCAGTTTTGTAGATGGTTTTCTTGTTTCTCAAATCATGGGCTAGTTGGGTTTTAGAAGGATTTTTTGGCTTGCCTAAATCTTCAGTAGTTTTGGTGCGAGTAGGAATTTTAATATTATATCTGCGCCTAGCTCATGATGTTATGCATGTTGTTTTCTCTAGCCCAAATTTGTTTGGCGCATATGTCAAAACAACATTGTGGATTATGCCTATGTTAACTTTGTGCTATGCATCCGAGTATGGACGTCAATTTTACCATGGACGAGTATTATAATGAGTATGCTTCAGCAAATGCTGCTTGGTGTGTACAAATGTCATATTTGGATTGGACAAGTTGTTCATCATTATGCGAATTTGGTTTAACTCTCTGTGCATTATATCTCATGAGTGATAAATCTTGTGGCTCTGAAGTCTTGCCAAACTTTATACTTTAGTTGTGCATTTTTTTCTTACTTCTATATGTTGAATGGTAGGTGGAGAGCAATGAATGTAATGTTCTATTCGAGATGCCTATGTCTCTTGGTTGGAAGGGATATGGTCTGATTTTTCTTGATTTTTCCTCTTCGAATGGCACATCCAAGAGGAAATCCTCTAGCATCAAAATTTTTGAGTCGAATGGCTCAAAGAAGGGGAAAAATCACCCTTTTCTTCCACAAATATATGTCTAAACACCGACACAACAACAAATTTTATATCTTTAAAACGAAGAAGGCCATAATCTTACTAACCATGAGGATATGGAGAGGGAGCTAGTCAACTTCTTCCAGCACTTTCTCACAGAACCCCAGGAGGACCAACAAGCTGCTATCGGGTGCATTACACAATCCATTCCTCACTTAGTCCAATATGAGAACAATGAAGCCTTAGCTAGACCAACCTCTCTTGAAGAAGTGGAGGAAGTTGTTTTGGGCATGCCAAAAAACAAAGCCCCTAGCCCAGATGACTTTACCACAAACTTCAGACTTCTTCCAAGCTTGTTGGCCTTTTCTCAAGCATGAAATCCATGATCTAGTGGAGGAGTCAAGTGTATTTTCTTATGTTCTCCCCACCCTCAATGCCACTTTTGTTACTCTAATTCCAAAGTAATAAAAAGGTCAATAACACTCATGGATTCAATCCCATAGCACTATGCAACATTATGTACAAAATAATAAAAAGGGTCATCACCAACCTCCTTAAGCCAATTCTTCCAGACATAATCTCATTAGAACATATTGGTTAAGTGGAAGGATAGAAAATCGTCGATGGCATTGTGGTTACACACAAATTAATCCACTTTGTAAAAAATAGCAAGAACTCAGGGATTTTAATCAATATTGATCTCTCAAAAGCTTTTGATAAGTTGAGTTGGAGATAATCCTATAAGCTTTTATTTTTTCTAAGGAATGGTTAAAATTGGTGGGTTCTCTTGTATCCTCACCTTTATTTTCTATTCTTCTCAACAAATCTCCCACATACACATTTGCTTCTTCCTAGGGTATTAGGCAAGGGGACCCTCTTTCCCCCTTCATGTTTATCCTTGTCATTGAAGTTCTCGATCGAACAATCTATCAAGCCATCACCCAAGGTTCCCTCAAGGACTTCGTCTCCTTGGAGATGACTTCCCCATTTCCCATCAACGATTGATGGATAATACTCTTCTCATGGGTTCCCCCATTGTTCGATAAACCAATGCTCTCAAAAAAATCTTGGAATATTTCTCACTGGCCTTAGGGGCCTCCATAAACTTGGAGAAATCCAAGCTCTTAGTTTTCAACACCCCTGGTGCAATCCAAAGTAAAATTTCTAGTATCCTTGGGTACAAGATCAACCACCTACAAGATAAATATTTGGGGGAACCTCTTATGGAAACAACTCTAAAATCTAAACATTAGAAAGATCTCCTTCAAAAAATCAAAGACAAAATCAACGGTTAGACTTTCCACTCCCTCAATTTAGCAGGGCATGCAGTTCTTCTGAAATCAATATTACAATCCATTCCCATCTTCCTGCTCTTAGCAATGCCAACACCCAAAGGTATTCTTAAATACATCAAAAACATAAAACACACCTTCTTATGGGGAGGAGCCTCCATGGAAAATAAATGGAACTTTGTCTCTTGGGACAAACTTTTCCTTCCCAAGCTAAAGGGAGGCCTAGGTCTTAGAGATTCAGAAATCCTATGCCAAGCCTTTGGAGAAACTTCTTGGTGGATATGGATTCAAGGATGGAAGGGATTATGGAAATGGTTATGGACCCAAAAATATAGCCATGACATCTCCTTTCAACAACAAATAAAACCATTTCTTATGCTCAATATTCGTCAATATAGAACCATGCAAACACCAATAAAAGTCTCATCCGATGGCAATGCTTCTATGAGATATATGATGGAAAGATGACCCTATTCTAGGAGGACTCATGGAAATAGATGCCTAAACTCACAAGAAATAACTCCTATGTTGAGATTAAAACTGCACTACAGGCCAAGAATTGGATAATAGTGGTTGACTATTGGAAACATTTCCCACCTCCATGCCCCTAGAACTCATGGAAAGATACAAATTAGTGGCGCAGAATACCTTTATAACAGGAAAATCCTGCACTAGTATGACCCAGATAAAATTAGAGGTGGATATCAATCTACCAGAACCTACACCATCAAAGAATATTATTCCTTAGTTGTTGATCATCAAGATATCCCAACTCAAAAAATCTGGAAGTGCATATGGACTCAAGGTCTCTAGCTGAAGGTGGCCCATTTTTTATGGCTCCTAGGTTGGAAACATACTCTTACTTGGGACCACTTGATCAAATATGGGTTCAAAGGCCCCTCCTCTTTACATCTTTGCAGCAATGAGGAAGAAGATATCAATCACCTTTTCAACACCTGTAGCTTCTCGATTGACCTTTAGGATTATGTTGACACCCTTTTTGAGCACTTGAATAGAAACAAGTGCAACATCACTGACACATTTTCCAATTGGAATCCTATCCAAATTAATAACCCCATCTTGAATAAAGTGTGGTCTCTTGCACCTATCGTCCTCCTTTGGAATATATGGCAAGAAAGAAACCGACACATCTTCAAAAATTAAGATCTTCCAGGCTCAAGTGTTTGGTCCCTTTTCCTAAACAAGCTCAAGGAATCTATTATCATCCGCCCTTGGGCACCGAAATCATGGTCTTATCCTCCCTGAGAAATCCACATCCTGCAAAAATTCTTCCCCTTACCCAACACCTCCTCTCAACCTTCATCCTCTCACAAGCTCCTTTGTCCTCCCCTACTAAATGGTTGCCTCCTCCTCATCCTTTTGTTAAGATCAATTTTAATGGGGCCTCTAATGGCAACCTAGACATTGCAATATATGGATGCATTTTTAGAAATGATCAAGGACAAGCTCTTTTCTATTTCTATGAAACTTTGGGTCACAAAACAAAAAAAATGTTGTAGATTTTTGTGCACTAGAAAGGGGCATCACATACACAATCCAAGTATCTTACATTAAACTGATAATTGAGTGTGAATATAGCATGATCATAATTAAGATGAAACATCTAATAAATGGTGGAAACACTCACAAAATTCCAGTTAAATAGACACTATAGCACTTTCTAAACAACATAATATCTTCCATAGCGAAAATATTGGTGATCATTCCATCCCATGTCAGAAGATCTCCCAATAAATTTGTAAACCGTATAGAAATCCATGGATGTGAAGAGCAGACCTCCAACATAGCAAGAATTTGACCTATCCACTCATCCCCTTAGGATCTTTAGGAATGCCATAACCTCCTTCAGATGGATCATACAACCTTGATGGGGTGACCCAATCCCGAGATAACCATCAAGGCAGAGGGATATATAGCACGGATGATCCCTCAATCATGTCATCATGCCCATACTACAACTTACATAACATGGAGGGATGAAGGAGCCAACAGGAGGCAAAGGATCATATAACTCCCACTTGTACCTGGCACAATAAAGGGAAGAGGAATGTTAATTTTGTTGATAGGCATGACTTCATGTAAGGTCATGTGAACTTACTCCAAGATAACAACTTCGAAGGCTTTCCTTCAATATGTTGAGCTTCCCAAAGTGATGTGCTCCTCTTGTAGCCAACATTCAACAAGGTCACCATTCTTGTATATAAATTATAAATCACATATGGAATGGTGTTGGACCATCAATGAAAATATCATTGCTCACTTTATAATTAAAACCTTGCAAGTTGATAGACCATGCCCCTTGGCCTTGTCCCTGTGTGTTTTATCATCAGAGCCTTGACCCCTGTTACCCTATGAGTGAACATGGTATGATCCCCTACATTGACAACTCCTTCATTCGTAGTTTCTTTCTATTTCATCCCTATTCATTTCATCTCCTTTCTAGCATTAATTTTCCATACTCTGCTTTCATATGTTCCACCTCGCACTCCCTAGCCAAGCCTCACCTTTTTTCACCTCCATGTTTGTGCTTCATTGAGTGCTTTAGTTTTCCCTATCTTCATTCAAGATTTCCTCCTCTTTGTATCTCCTTTTCTCTGTGTCTATTTCCCCCCCATATTTTTCCTTTATTTCTCCACGATGCCAAGAGAATGTGCCTCCGTGCAGAGAGGAGAAGGTGGTCATTGCATACATGGAAATTTAAGATCTTAGACCTAAGCGTGAGTGTTTGCTAATCATTAACAAGCAGATGCACCGATGGTCGTTCAACATGAATTTTTGAACATCAAACAATAACTAGTGGTTGAGTGCATAGAGCCCTTAGGTTCATAGGTTCTCATTGAGGTAGAGGACCAAGTTCCTAACTTAGGGGCACCCCAAGCTCGAAGAAATCAATAACATCACACAGTGGACCCATATTGGCACCTTATGCACGTACTTGGAAAGGTTATATTGGACCATAATGAGACTCGGGGATGAGCTCCTCCTTTGCATAGGGGAGATTCACCTGCTTGATCAGATTATGAATGGTTCTCTACAACGCTTGAAAATAGATCTGCTCAGGGATCGAGAACAAGCACCCCCGGTGAGGCCTGCACCAGCTAAATGAAACCATGTACTTCCCATGACTCACAACCATTACTAGTATGCCCAATTTATGTCAGAACTCTTAATTTTGTTTTATAGTTTTTTCTCTCTTGCATATCATGGCTCCTAAAGCCACTTTTGTTTTCTGTAATAGGCATAGTTAGCTATATTTTTGGACCTCTTGGATTGAATAGTATGATTATGGACTAGCTTTCTATGCATGGTTTCCTTCTAGGCAAGTTAGAACCTATGTCACAAGGTACGTCAAACTTGAACCTTGAGGTTTGAAGTTTGGTGGACCTCAATGAAATGTTCAAATTTGACCTAGATTCGAATAGGTTGATTTAAGCTTGCTACTCATGGTCCTTTGTTTAATTTGGGAAGGGTTTTCAATGTTGTTAACTCTCGCTCACACCCTATAATTGTTCTCGGGCACTATCATCATCGATGAAAAATCCATTCACGTAATGCATGGTCTAAGGGTCTTAATACCAGCGTAGATAGAGATTTAACCTTTAAGTAAAAATATTTAGTTGTATATAATTTATTATTTTATATATATATATATCTATATATATATATATATATATATATATATATATATATATATATATATATATATATATATATAGATATATATAGCATTTAATGGTGAATCTCATCTGAGACGTATTAACAAAATTGAATTTGAATTGAATTCGAACCCAAACGATGTGACATAGGTGATCACAGATATGATATTTGTTATATATTGTACATCTATATTTCTATAACATAGATATGAAGCTACTAAAAAAAGATGAATTATTAAATGTCAATTGGGGCTATTTCAAGTAGTTAAGTAGAATTATTATTATCTTATCTGCTCAAATTTAAATCTAGGCCAATAACATATTGAACTTTGATACCTTGAAGAATATTACTATCACAACCATATAAATTAAATGGTTAGTAAACACTAATAAGTATCAATCCATGAAAGCATCAAAACACTTACCCTATGATACATCTCACATTTCCAAGATTAAAAAAAAATAACAACAACAAAAAAAAACATAAATATTAACTAACTTATAACTTTATTTTATAGTATTAATTATAAAAATAATTAATATATAAGTTAAATATATATCCATTATGAGAGAATGCTTCAAGTAAATCACATTTCAATTTTTCAGGATACCATGGTTATTCAATACCACATGCATGGTGTTTTCTTTAATTAATTGATTTGAGATAAATTAATTAAAAGAGCCTAGCTAACTTGAGTATAAATCTTAACCCTTGATCTATGAATACTACTATGAATATTTCGGTATATTCAATAGAAGTTGAATCTCTACCACCCACCTAATAATTGTTAATGATTAAATTAAAATTGTGGAATCTCTATTTTGTAACTATAAAAGCTAAACTAGTGTGGTCATCTAAATTAAATGGTTGGTAAAGGCCAATAGGTATCAATCCATAATAAGCATAAAAATACTTACTTCATAGGACATTCATTTCGCTAAATTTTAACAAAAATATAAAAACTAACTAAATTATAAGTTTATTTTAAATTATTATTATTATTAATTATAAAAACAGTTATTATAAGTTAAACATATATACATTAAAAAACACATGAAACAGGATTTTTGACCATGGAGATTTAGCCCTACTTTACCATGCAGATTCTTAATTTATAATACAATAGCATGGGGCAATACCATGGTTTATCAATACCACATGCCCAAAAGACATTTGTTCATATGACATATTTTTAATTAATCAATATAATTAAAAAAACAAAAATTGCATAACTACTTTACAAATAAATTTCAATCTTTAATTTGTTTATACTATTATAAATATCCTAAATTATTCCTTAAAAGTAAAATCTCTATCATCTATTTAATAATTATTAATAATTAAATTAATCTAAAACTCTATTTCAAGATAAACACACTAATCAACATAATTGATATAAATTATATATATATATATATATATATATATATATATAATTAAACAAAACCAAGACATACTTTAATCATAATATATGAACCACATATTTTAGATAGAAGTCATGCTATGGAAGTTGTTATCGCTGAAACTATGAAGGAGGGGATTCCAAGTTTTTTTAAATAAATGGAGTAAGATTTGCAATTAAAGATAAATTGAGCTTCTTTGTTCACCCTAACCCTCTACCTACCTCAACACTAACATCTGTTTTCACTTACATCTCACAATTGTACGAAACTTTATTAATCCAGTGTGTTGCATTCATCCAATCCACCATTAAAATAGAATCAAGGCGAACACATAAAGATGTAAAATGAATAGACCAATTTATGCATACATGACAAACATGACCTTTATTCTTTCTCTCAATATGAGGGGATTGGGGGCCACCCCTAAATTTCTGGCCCTAAATGATCTCTTCTCTTCCCTATGCCCCTACATCATTCTACTACAAGAAACTATGCACATTTCTCCCCGGGTGATTGTATACTTTCGGAAAATGCTTCCGAACTGGCACATGGCTGCCACAGATGCACACGGTCTCTCGGGTGGTTTGATCGCTATTTGGGATCCCAGATGGGTCAAGGTCAGGGCTTTCTCCTGTTTTGTTGGGATTCTCCTTGCTGGACACATTCGTGGCCTCTTGGGTTGCATTCATATACTCAATGTATATGCTCCTTACCGTGATCGGGAGCACTTTTGGCAACATCTGGTTGAGTTAGAGTTACTTGACCTTTCTTCTCTTGTCATGGCGGGAGATCTAAACTGCACTGTCGGCTCACATGAGATTTGGGGATGCACCAGAAGAGCAAATGTCATGGCAGACAGACTTACAAATATTATCATGGAACATAATTTGGTGGATATCTGCCCCTCCACTATTATTCCCACTTGGGATAACGGACGGTTGGGTGCGAGTTATATTGCAAAGTGACTTGATCGCTTCCTCCTGCATGAACAGATCATCGAGCGGCTTGGGATGGTTTCTTCTGATATTATCAGCTGCCACATATCTGACCATCGCCCTATCGCTCTCCACTGGCACCGGGATGAGTACCGTGGTGGCTTGCCCTTCAAATTTAACCAGATTTGGCTGGAGGATCCCGATTATATTGATCTTGTAAATGATGTATGGTGCAAAGATGTGATTCGGCATCCCTCCCATATGAGGTTCTTTCTGGATAAGTTGGGGATCCTGTGGAAGGAGACGAAGCAGTGGGAGATAAGGAAGAAGTGGCATTTGAATAGAGATCTTGCAACTATTAATAAGGAACTCCTGGAGATCCACCCCCACTTATCTGGACACTCTCTCCCGGATGACATTCGAAGTTGCATACATGCACTGGAATCACAAAGGCAGAATCTACTACACATCAAGGAGACTACATGGAAATTAATGAGCAAATCTATCTAGATTCGAGAAGGAGACCGGAACACCAAGTGCTTCCACAGATATGAAAATTACAGATGTCGAACCAACTGTATATGGGAGATCTATGATTCAGATGGAAACAAGTGCCATTCACAAAAAGATATTAATCGGGCCACCACCTCTTTTTTCAGCAAGCCTACTACTGGAGAACATTGGACTGCCCTGAGGATCAAATTTGGGGGATTCAACACTACCCCAACATGTTCGATGACGATGCTAATCAGGCCCTCTACAAATCTATCTCGGCAGTGGAAATTATGGAGGTCCTCAAATCTTCCAAAGGTGACAAAAGCCCCAGCCCCAACAGTTGGACCGTCCAACTTTTCACTCATTTTTTAACCTCTTTCAAACAGATATGGTAAACTCGGTTGAAGAACCCCGGCTACAAGGATATGTTCATCCCCTCTTAAACTCCACCTATATCGCTTTGATTCCAAAGAAGCCTCTTTCTCATACCTTCTCAGAGTTCCGCCCCATTTCACTCTGTAATCTTGTTTATAAAATTATCTCCAAGACCATTGCAAACCATATGCGGCTCACTCTCTCCTTGTTCATCTCCCCACAACAATTCGGTTTTCTTAAAAATCGACAGATACACGATGTTGTTGCAATCGCACAGGAATGTATGCATTCTATTCATACTAAGAAATTAAGTGTTGCAATCATGAAGGTGGACCTTAAAAAAGAATTTGACTGTCTGGATTGGGGTTATTTGCGATTGGTCCTCCACAAGGTGGGTATTCAATCCTCCACTACTGAGTGGATCATGGCATGCATATCAAATGTTCAATTCACAGTGATTATTAATGGATACCCAACGACATTCTTCAAGGCCAGGAGGGGACTTCGACAGGGTTGTTCTCTATCACCCCTCCTTTTTATTATGGCTTTGGATGGACTGAGTCTTCACATTTCAAATGTTGTTGTTGAAGGCCAATTTCAACCACTCCACATCGGCAGAAATATTCAGATCTCCCACAGCTTCTTTGTCGATGACGTGCTCATCATGGGGATCCTCAACAGGTTTGCTTGGCTACACCTTTTCCATATTTTCATTAAATTTGGAAATGCAACTAGTTTAATAATGAACCAAAGTAAATCTTCTATTGTTCATGATCAAAGCGATATGGATATTACTGATTACATTGCTAGTTTATTTGGGATTGCTTTTGAGAACATGTCTGGCGGGATGAAATATCTTGGCTTCCATATTAAGCCATGTAACTACAGGATCCTAGACTGGCAGTGGCTTGTTGACTGATTCTATCGAAAAATTTCGGGTTGGGAATTTAGATGCCTTTCTATGGGAGGGCGCTTCACTCTTACTCAGGTTGTGATAACTCAAATGGGTGTGTATTGGGCACACTTATTCCATCTGCCCATCACCATTATCAAAAAATTAAATGGGATCATTGCTCATTTCATTTGGTTCGGCATGCGGCAGAAGCACAAATATCATCTCACAAAACTTGATCATATCTCCATGCCGAAGTGGCTGGGAGGCTGGGGCATCCTACATTTGAAGAAATTCGGCCATGCTCTTCTGCTCAAATCATTATGGTGTGGGATCTTTAGAGATGGCACCTGGAGTTCAATCATAAAACATAAATACCTGAAAGACATTGACTTTAGGGTCTGGATGCGCAGGGGATGTATTGGTTGCAACACTGACTCTGCTATCTGGCGCAACTTTACAAAGATCAGTCATCATTTTCTGTCACTACTTACATGGAAACTGGGTACTGGACACCACATTTCTATTGGACGGGACTGCATCTGGGGCCTTGACGATATTGACGCAATCTTGGACCCCCTCCTACATGGTCTTAATGACTTGGGCATATTCTTCTGGCAACAAGTCATTTTGACTTGGCATAACAGTTGCTCAATTTGGAAGCGTTCCATGGAGCCGGGACTGCATGGACAACCTGCTGTGGAATGGGAAATGATACGCACGCAACTACAACTGACTAGGATCCGCAGGGGCTCGGAAAGAGACTCGATAGCATGGCGAGGCAAAATGAAGGGTGACAACATCATGGTGGCGGATACATATCACAAACTTTGCTGTTGGGACACCATTCAACCTGAGGTATGCTAGTTTTTCAAATTTTGGAATTCTCACATCCCCACAAAAACACTCTTTTTCTCTGGTTAGTCTGGAGAAACAAAAATTTGACATGGGCAAACCTTCAAAAAAGAAATTGGTCTGGTCCTGGGATTTGCATTCTATGCAGGAGTGCAGAAGAAGATAATTGGCATATGTTCATCATGTGTCCTGAGGTTTCTAAAATTTGGAAAAATCTAGATGCCACATATGGACTCCAACTCCCATAGTTCACTTGCATAACTGACTGTCTTGAATGGTGGAGTAAACAGCACAATACATGGCGCTATATTCCTCCTATTTTCCTTTGGGAGATATGGAGATGGAGGAACAACATTATATTCAACGACTACAGAGAAAACAATGCATTGGTATTGGAAAGAATTAGAGGCATAATCTCATCAAAACTACAATTGGGCATACCCACTATAGAGTCTAAAAAAACCAAAACAGGCCCAAAGATCATATACCCTACAGGGTTTTTTGATGGCGCATCACAGTGTAGCACTTGCGGATGCGGTTTCATAATTCTTTTTTCACCTGAGCTGACATATCATGTTCATTGGGGTGCGGGTAAAGGCACCAATACAAAGGCAGAGGCAATGGCATTATGGGGTCTTCTCTGGTTTGCTCTTTTTCTGGATATTCCATCTATTCACATTTTCGGGGACTCAAAGATCATCATAGACTATGTCCGCGGCAAGGCTACCATATGCAAATCCTCACTACAAGGCTGGTTACTACAGATCACAACACTCTGGAGTTCACTCCAACACTCCTCAATTCAGCGTATTAGCAGGGAGTTCAATATAGATGCGGACAGTCTCTCCAAAAAAGGCGTCATGGACAAACTGGATGGACTTCACATAGAGATCAAGATGGGTGACACTTGGTTTGAGGCCGAAATGCTGCCATTACCAAGGTAACATTTCTAATCCAAATATACTTCTTTTCTTTTTTTTTATTAATAGTTAACTCTTCTCTGATATTCTCTGTTTTCTATTAACTAGTTACAATATTTCAGAATTCCATACAATGTCTATTATCAACCATACATGCCATAACTGTTATATTAGATCTTTCTGAAAACCACTATTATTATTATAGGCCTAAATATTGTTACAAAGACTGGTTATAAAGATATAAATTTGTATGACGGAATGATCGCTGATATCCACCTATACTATCTCTAATATTGCTGTTGTATTGGATGCTACAGCCATGGAAAAAATGTAACTATTTTATGATGGAATATAAAGCTTTTTTCATTCTGCAAAAAAAGAACATGACCAACAGGAATAACTGTATGGAAATAATAGAGGATGAATTGACCACATATTCATTTGTTAACTCAATATAATCTATAAAGATTTTCAATGTAAAGACCACATTATTAGGATAATCAGCCTAAGTTTATTTTAATTCAAATCTAATGTAACGAGCATGAAAACATATGTTCCCTGTCTGAACTGCAAATGTCTCTTGTTGCGCCCGTAAATAAATGCACAAGGCTAATTTCATTGTCATTACCAAGTTAGTCAAATTAATGTAGCTTTTTACTTTTATCATCAATTAGCATTTTTAAGTGTTTTTTTGTGAATTTACAAAATAGATATTTCAATTCTTATATTGTAATTTGAAAATTTCTAAAATAATAAAAATTGCTCAGTAAGACACATTTTACAATCTAATATAATATGTGAACTCATATAATTTATTTTTTGTATTCAAGTTTGTGATTCATAGTGAATTAAACAAAGTCTTGAGAATTTTTTTTTGGGCCAAAGCGTTTCGAACCAACAAGTGTGGTCATCATAAAGCGCAGATGAAGAGGCAGGCTATATAGCAAAGGCTCAAGTAACGGCTATATTTGAACAATAATGTTTAAATTATCATATTAATTTATTAATTTATTAAAACCAAATATTATTAAGTAACGGTTATATTAAATTTGCAGTTTAATATAACCGTTACTTAATAATATTTGTTTTTAATATATTAATAAATTACTATTATAATTTAAACATTATTGTTTAAATATAGCCGTTACTTGAAATTATGTCTTTACATTGCAATATAGCCGTTACTTGAAATTATGTCTTTACATTGCTCTTTAACCCTTTGCCATGGCCTGCCTCTTCATCGATAAACCACACTTGTTGGTTCGAAACGCGTAGGCCAAAAAAAATTTCTCGTGTAACTTCTATTGAAAAACTTTGTTTAATCTATATAATTTATTTAACTTTGTATTTATATTTATATGTTACCTACTAAGCCAAGAAGCAAGAAAACAACACAGTATAAAGCCAAAACCGCAGGCATTAGATACAAATATGATTCATTTTATTGACGGATGTAAGGCATCCAGTCCAATCCGTTGCTGGTTTTCCATTTGGTTGTTGTGGGCGTTTTGTGAATCTAAGTGTGGATTTGCTCGTAAAAAGAATACAGTAGAAAACGCGGTTGACAGGCGCCCGTTTCCAAATCCTGCCCAGCTTGTCAGCACTCGTCATGCGCAGTCCATCCCATCCCACACATTTTTTTATACTTTATCTTAGTTTAAACAGGTTACAATTTTTCTTTTGGAAATTTGGATTCAAATTGTTAAGTTTCATGGTTTTTGCTTTTTCTATTTTGATGAGCTGAATTCATTTTTTTTTTTTTCAGAGAGAAAAGCATAATGGATTATATTAAGAAAATATAAAGATCTTGATACATGGGATTCGATAGAGCCACAGTCCATCAGAACACTGTTCCATATATGGAGAGCATGATCCACATTCATACATAAAATAGATAGATTTTCCTGGATAAAAGCTTGAGGACCCTCAAAATAGTTTATAAACCAAGATAAATGACTCATGAGAAAGCCTGTGGGAAGCTATTTAGCAGAAAGGATGAGGGACAGAATCTACAGAATCGTCCAAAATGGATAAAAAAACACAGATGATAAACACATGTTGCCTACAAAAAAAAAGGCCCCCCATATGAAAATTAAAGCCAGAGATTATTCCGATGAGTGTTGGAAATAATACTGAGGGGGGGGGGAATCAGTATTATCTAGCAATTTACCAAATCTTCCTTATTTGATCTTTTGAAATATTCTTGCATATCAGTACCATAAAACAATGAGCATGAATAAAGAAAATAGACAGTCACACCAAAGAACACAAGATGTAAGGTGGAAACCCAATGCGGGAGAAAAACCACCTGCTGCAATAATGTCTCTATCTTCTTTCAAGAAATTCTTTTTACAATGATTTTGTACTGGTGCAGTCCTTTACCAGCACGCAGGCTGCAACCTGCAAAGAGCTACAACTCTTTCTCGTTTTCCAGACTTCTCCTGGAAGGGAGCTACAACCCCCTACTTCTTTTCAAAATGATCAACAAGTATACAACAGATACAGTCTACAACAGATATCAGATCAGTAATTACAGAAACAACCCAGAACACCTTATGAACAGAAATATACAGTTAACAGATCATCTTGAGACAGGGACGCATATTTTCTTTCTGTGGCCTGCGACTGGACGCAGTATACCTTATGCTGTTCTGCGTGCAGACGCACTGTTCCTTTTTCTTGTCTGCGACCGACGCACACATCAACACTATCGCGCCGCGTCTTTCGCTTCAGAGACGCACCTAATACCACAGTCGCGCCGCGTCCTTCGCTTCAGAGACGCACCTGATCCTTTACTGTACTGCGTCCCGGCGCACTTTCCCTTCACTGAATCTGCGTCCCTTTAGATATAGAAGATAAGAGGACTTCAGAACCAACCCAAACACTCAGATCCACAGATCTGATCATGCGCCATATAGATCGTAGTCCATTAGAAGATTTACCCTTAAAGATATGGACTAGATCACACCAAGAGATGATCAACCAAGATGATACTTAATCCAAATGAACTCCTTTGCTTTATATAGGCAAGCTTCTCCCCAAAGCGTGGAACAATACCACGAGCCGACACCAGAGAAACACGCAACCGTCGGCTAGATACCACACAAGAAGCCCCCTCTACCTTGAAATGTGTGCACTGGGCGGACGCACCTTCTGAACGGCTGGCCGGCGTCCCTAGACGCGGGTTCTGTATGGAATACCTGCGGGGACGCGCTTGCTGAACAAAATTTCCTGCGTCCTTCTTGATTTACCACCTGAAGGCGTTTGCCATCAAGTACAACACCTGAATCATAATGCCAACAAACTCCCCCTTTGGACTTGATGGCAACCACATAAACTTTCAGCTTCATCATTCTCCCCCTTTGACATCAAGAGCAAAGGGTATGCTCCCCCTATGCTCATGCTTCTCCAGAATTGTAACCAGAAATCCATCATGAAGAAGACAGAGACATATTGCAGCTATTTCCAAGATCTCCTTCTCCATAATGCCAACAATGCATTATGTGCTCCCCCTGAGCCGATACCATCAATAGGAAGATGGTCAACAGTGAGATGATGCATCAACAACCCCCAGCTTTTGCCTGAGGTATTCAAAAGTGTCCCTGGGCAACGGTTTGGTGAAAATATCAGCAACTTGTTCCTTAGAAGGAACATACTCCAACTTGACCTTCTGTTCAAGTACTTGTTCCCGGAGAAAATGGTACTTGATTGGTATGTGCTTGGTTTTTGAATGCATGACCGGATTCTTTGAGATGCTGATTGCACTTGTGTTGTCACATAAGATAGGAATAGGAGGTGTACAAGTGATTTGATAATCCTGCAAAGTCTGCATCATCCAAAGAAGTTGGGTGCAACAAGATGCAGCCGCAACATATTCCGCTTCAGCTGTAGACAAGGCAATTGAACTCTGTTTCTTGCTGAACCAAGATACCAGTCTAGAACCCATAAAGAATGCACCACCACTTGTGCTTTTCCTGTCATCCACGCTTCCGGCCCAATCTGCATCTGTATAAGCATGAAGAGTGAGATCTGTATCTCTAGGATACCATAGGCCATAATTTTGAGTCCCTTGAAGATATTTGAAGATTCTCTTTACTGCTTGAAGATGAGTCTCCTTTGGATTTGCCTGAAATCTTCCAACTATTCCAACTGCATGCATGATGTCTGGTCGGGTACCTGTCAAATATAATAGACTTCCAATCATAGATCTGTAGGTTGGTTGATGAACTGCTGCAGATTCGTCATTTGTACTGAGACTACATCCTGTGACCATGGGTGTACATACTGGTTTTGCATCTTCCATGCCATATTTCTTCAAAATCTGCTTGAGATACTTGGTTTGAGATAAAAGGATTCCTCCTTTCTTTTGTTGGATTTGCAAACCAAGAAAGTATGTCAGTTCTCCTAGCAAGGACATCTCAAATTCTTTCTGCATGACTGAGGCAAAGCTTTGACTCATAGCTTCTTCATTACTGCCAAAAATAATGTCATCTACATACACAACAAGTATTAGTAATTTGTCATTTTCAACTTTTATATAAAGATTGCTATCTGCTGAACCTTTTGAGAAACCTTGTTGATGAAGATATTTGTCCAACCGGTAGTACCAAGCCCTTGGAGCTTGTTTGAGACCATAGAGAGCCTTTTTTAATCGGCATACAAGATTTGGATCGTTTCCAAGAATGAAACCATCTGGCTGTTCAATGTACACTTCTTCATCCAAGTCTCCATTCAGAAAAGCTGATTTCACATCCATTTGAAATACTTTGAAGTTCTGACAACTTGAGAGAGCAAGAAACATTCGGATGGCCTCAAGTCTTGCAACAGGAGCAAAAGTTTCTTCAAAGTCTATTCCTTCTTGCTGTGCATACCCTTTACAAACAAGTCTGGCTTTGTTTCTAATTACTTCTCCATTTTCATTCAATTTATTTTTGAACACCCATTTTGTTCCGATAACATTCTTATCCTTTGGTCTAGGAACCAGCTCCCAAGTATTGTTCTTTTCGATTTGCTCAAGTTCTTCATCCATTGCTTTCACCCAACATTCATCTTTGCATGCTTCTTTCACATTTTGTGGTTCAGTAGAGGAGAGTAATGCCAAATAACTTGAAGCTTCTGCAACTGTTCTTCTAGTTTGTATACCTGCTTCCTTTTGTCCCATGATCTGAGATTCTGGATGGTTCTTTTGAACATATCTGGATGGAGTCTTTTCTTTTATTCTTGTTCTTTCTTCTGCTTCTTCGTGAGGTCCGTCTTGAAATTGTTCTTGCGGTTCTTCTTCTTCATCATTCTGTTTTTGAGGGTAGCTTTCATCTTCTTCAATGTCTTCACGATGTATTTGCCTAGGAATGTATCCTTTCTCATCAACCACTACATCAATGCTTTCAACAATTCTGCCAAGTCTTTTATTGTAGCATTTGTATGCTTTGCTATGTGGAGAGTAGCCAAGAAGAATTCCTTCATCTGCTCTAGGATCAAGTTTGCCAAGCTGCTCCTCAGTATTTTTGATATAGCATTTGCTCCCAAAGATTTTGAAGTGCTTTACTGAAGGAGTTTTACCACTCCAGAGCTCATGAGGAGTTTGAGTGCTGTTCACTCGAACATTTGTCTTGTTGAGAATAATAACTGCCGCATGTGCAGCTTCACCCCAGAAGGTTGCAGGAGTTCCTGATTCATCAAGCATAGCACGAGCCATTTGCTGGACTGTTCTGTTCATTCTTTCCAGAAACCTGCTTCTGCATTCAACATCTTCATGTCCAAAATTATTGCAAATAGAGCATTCAACTTCATTTTCAAGAGCTGAAAAATTGTTATAGGTCCTTTTTGTATTCCCTGTCATGCTTCTTTGTTTTTGAGCTTCCCTAGTCATGATTGTTTTATACGCAACACATTGGGCTGCTTTGTGACCAAAGTTATGGCAAGAAAAGCATTGTCCATTGAAGAAGTTTCTGCGATTATTGAATCTACCAGCCGACTGATTGTAATTTCTATTTTCATCTATTCTTGAACCAAATTGAGAAGGTTTTACCTGTGGCTGGTTGTGACTTTTGTTCACCCTTAAGCTGGATTGCCCCTGATAGTTTGAAGTTTGTCCCTGCTTTACCTGATGATCTTCCTTGTGTTCTTGCTCATTTCTTCTTGCGGCATCAAGATAACTTTTTGAAGTGGAAGCTTGAGAAGTTTCTCCATTGTAGCCCAGACCTGTCTTATTTAGAGGAGATCGCTGCACACTGATAATCTCATTCAACGTTTCAGATCCTTTGACAAACTTGAGATTAATAGTTTTTGTTTTCTCAATTTCTTTTCTAAGACCAACAATTTCACCTTCTAATTTTTCAAGATGTTTTTCCTTTTCATCAATCTGAAATTGTAGAGTATCAATAATCATGTTCTTTTCTTCTATACATCTCTTGAGTCTAGTAATTTCATCATAAAGGTTATCCACATCTATAGCATCCTCATAATTATCATCTTCAAATGCCATTAACAATCTATATTTGTTACCTTGTTCATCTTCATCACTGTTTGATAAGCCATCGCTATCTTCATGGGTGTAGTAGCTTTTCTTATTTGTACCCTGTTTCTTGTTCCATCTAACTGGTTCCTTTCCTTTATCCTTATAAGAGCATTTTGCAGCATAATGACCTACTCTTCCACAAGCAAAACATTTGAAAGGTAGCTTACCTCTGAACCTTCCAGAACCCCTTTGAAGATTTCTGACAAAGTTTGATTCTTCTTCCTCTTCTTCTGGAACATGACATGCTTCATAGTGATCTTCTTTGCCTGATGCTTTAAAAGCAGCTTCCCTTCTATCTGATGGACCTCCCTTTCTCATTTCATAAGCAGTTAGAATTCCATGCAGCTGAGACATAGTGAGAACACGGAGATTTTCCTTTTCTTCTACTGCAGATACTTTAGATTCAAACTTGGGAGATAAAGATCTTAGAATCTTTTGAACTACTATAGTCTCTTTTATTTCTTCACCCAAATTTTTCATACAATTAACAATCTCATCTACTCGAAGAAAATAATTAGCCACACTTTCATCATTATACATCTTGAGAGTCTCATATTGAATCCTGAGAGTTTGAAGTTTAGCTTCTTTTACCTGTTCATCTCCTTCATAGCTAGTGATCATTTTGTCCCATATCTCTTTTGCTGATTTGAAGTGCATGACCTTCATGAACTCTGTTTGAGATATACTTCCTAATAGAGTGCTGACTGCTTTTGCATTTGTTTCATACTGCTTTTTCTCAGCTGGATCTATAGGAGTAACTGAAGGAAAGGCATAGCCTGATTCTACAATGTTCCAAACTTCTGTACCAAGAGATTGAAGATATGCAGTAACTCTTACCTTCCAATAATTGAAGTTTGTTCCATCGAAGACGGGTGGCCTGATTGATGCTTCTCTCTCGTAGTTGCTCATGATGAACGATCTACCTTCAAGCGATCAAGCTGTTCTGAAGGACCGGCTCTGATACCAATTGTTGGAAATAATACTGAGGGGGGGGGGGAATCAGTATTATCTAGCAATTTACCAAATCTTCCTTATTTGATCTTTTGAAATATTCTTGCATATCAGTACCATAAAACAATGAGCATGAATAAAGAAAATAGACAGTCACACCAAAGAACACAAGATGTAAGGTGGAAACCCAATGCGGGAGAAAAACCACCTGCTGCAATAATGTCTCTATCTTCTTTCAAGAAATTCTTTTTACAATGATTTTGTACTGGTGCAGTCCTTTACCAGCACGCAGGCTGCAACCTGCAAAGAGCTACAACTCTTTCTCGTTTTCCAGACTTCTCCTGGAAGGGAGCTACAACCCCCTACTTCTTTTCAAAATGATCAACAAGTATACAACAGATACAGTCTACAACAGATATCAGATCAGTAATTACAGAAACAACCCAGAACACCTTATGAACAGAAATATACAGTTAACAGATCATCTTGAGACAGGGACGCATATTTTCTTTCTGTGGCCTGCGACTGGACGCAGTATACCTTATGCTGTTCTGCGTGCAGACGCACTGTTCCTTTTTCTTGTCTGCGACCGACGCACACATCAACACTATCGCGCCGCGTCTTTCGCTTCAGAGACGCACCTAATACCACAGTCGCGCTGCGTCCTTCGCTTCAGAGACGCACCTGATCCTTTACTGTACTGCGTCCCGGCGCACTTTCCCTTCACTGAATCTGCGTCCCTTTAGATATAGAAGATAAGAGGACTTCAGAACCAACCCAAACACTCAGATCCACAGATCTGATCATGCGCCATATAGATCGTAGTCCATTAGAAGATTTACCCTTAAAGATATGGACTAGATCACACCAAGAGATGATCAACCAAGATGATACTTAATCCAAATGAACTCCTTTGCTTTATATAGGCAAGCTTCTCCCCAAAGCGTGGAACAATACCACGAGCCGACACCAGAGAAACACGCAACCGTCGGCTAGATACCACACAAGAAGCCCCCTCTACCTTGAAATGTGTGCACTGGGCGGACGCACCTTCTGAACGGCTGGCCGGCGTCCCTAGACGCGGGTTCTGTATGGAATACCTGCGGGGACGCGCTTGCTGAACAAAATTTCCTGCGTCCTTCTTGATTTACCACCTGAAGGCGTTTGCCATCAAGTACAACACCTGAATCATAATGCCAACAATGAGGGCATGTAGCCTGAAATGGAAATCAAAATAGAAGCAAGGGGCCGGCCGGAGTTCTTGAAGATGCAGTCATTCCTCCACGTCCAAAGGAACCAGCAAGTGAGAACAAAAAGGGATCGCCTGGAGGAACATTGGGAGCTCCACCAAGAGAAGGCTTCCTGTACAGAGGAAAAAGTCTGGTGAGAAAAACCAAAAATCAAAGATAGTTCGTACCAGATAGATGAAGATGCGGCACACTGGAAGAACATGTGTGCATTTGTTTCGACTTCGGAGTGGCACATTTGACATCTACCCGGTCCTTGCCAACCCTTTCTTTGAAGAACTTCCCAGGTGAGATTTTTATCTGAGAAAAGAAGCCAAGAGAAAAGGACCATCTTTAGCGGACAGGTTGCTTCCCAAAGTTTGTGAGGAAAGGAAGGAGAAGCCTGCTGATGTCCATTTGTTATAGCTGCATAAATATCTTTGACGCTGTAGGATGGAGATGACTTCTCAAGAGCCCAGATCAATTCGTCCTTGAGTCCTGATTGGGAGATACCTTTACCTGTAAAGTTGTTGACCGCAGCTTGCCATAAGGGGCGGAGATGGGAGGGTAAAAAAAGTTCCGCCTCGTTTTTCCAAACTGGGCCCAGGGGAGACCAAGATTTTATAAGTTTATTCCATGTGCAGAGACCCCTGGAGAGGAGGAAGGAGAGCAAAACAGGGGGAATCATTGATTCCAAATTGTACATTGTTCGATCTAAGCCTATGAAGATGTTCGAGCCAGTAGAGAGCCTCCATCTGAAGTTTTCCATGAAAAAAGGGAGAGTCTTTCTGAAACTTCGCCAAATTGCAGACCCTGAGCTAAATTCATTTCTATCCAGACTATTTAAACACTTCCTAATCAAATTTCTAAAAAAAAATCATATCACCATCAAAACAAAATTGTGTTCTAATTAGACAACGCCTTGTTTATCTACGAAGTTATTGACTGGGCGGCCATCCAAAAATTCTGATCTCTTCAATCAGCTATCTCGTGATCAAGGCAACGAGATGCTTTTGACATTTGAAGAGTATAGATTCACCCACTTCTTTAATAGTAGTAAATTGTAAAAATAATTATATTTTAATTCTTAAAGTTAAAAGAGTTATATATTTTAGGAGTTGTTTTTATTGTGATTTTTTCTACTTTCAAGTGCCGGAATTTGTTGGAAAAATTTGAGGTGAAATCTTGATTTGTGTTATTTAAATTAGTTTTTTTGATTGTATATATAGATTCAGCGCCATGGAAAAATCTTAAGGCACTTCAATTGCACATGATTACCCATCAATCTTGTGATTTCAATAAATCCCTGCCTAGTTTTAGAAAAATTTGACCAAAAAAATGTAAAAGCTTTCAAAAAATAGTACTAAAAACAGCTCCTATATTTTATTTAAAAAATATTTAAAAATTTTAGTGTTTAAATTTAAAAGAAATTATCACCAAAATTATAAATTATGATTACTAATATGTTAATAAATCATTTTGTTTAAAAATTATAAAAATATATAAATTATGATGGCTAATAAATTAATGAATCATTTTATTAAAAAAATTATAAAAATATATTGTTTTTACACTTTTAAATATTTTAAAAATAATAATCTCTAAAATACTTATAAATTATAATTTCTAATAAAATCGTTTTTAAGTAAATTATATGTATATCAACTTCCAGAAGGCTTCTACCACTCGTTTTGTCAAAAACCATGATGAGATTCCTCAAGTCAAGATCTCCGCCCCTCAGGCCAGGCTTCGTGCTCTTCGGTTAGAATATCAGGGCCTAGTGGGATAGTTTATGGATTTTGGTCCTCCCTTAGAAATGTCTGCCAGTGGGTCTTGAACAATTGAAAACCCTTGATTGATGGTGAAGTCACTTTTTCTTCCTGTGGTAAGGGTTTTTTCACTTTTTTCTTTGAGAAGAAATTGAAGATCGAGATCAGATTTTCTGCAATGGTCCGTACTTCATGGGGGCGCAAGGGATTCCTTGGATCTTTGGAGCTCCAACTTCAATTTCAATTGTGATGTTCCTTCCACAGTTATACTCTAAGTGATGTTGTCTTTTTTCCTTCTCATTGTTGGAACAATGCCACTTTCGGGAAGACACGGGGTTTCACTGGGAGAGCAATATCATACCAGGTGCATTTATATTGAGGGATATATATTAAGGAAAAATGACATAATATATTGAACATATAATAGGGGGTAAAGGGTTTTCATATTGGCAGGCATTAAAAAAGGAGTTCAAAGTTAATCAAAAAATATAAAGTGGTATAAAAATTGTCTATGAAAAATTGGATACCTATAATATCTAGTGAAAGTAAGGGCTTTTTAGAATGGGAAGGCATATGGATTCATATTGGTAGGGGGTTAAACAATGTGATTTTTAGAGGTATTTTCCAATATGTATTCAAATTAAGGGTATTTTTAGTATGTCATAAATGCACATGATATGTCATAGGTTCATTGAGTGAAGCCCGGAAACACATTGGGAAAATATGTCAATTGTGCCAAATTTCGTGATGGAATATTCTCCTGTGCTAGAATTTGTGTAGAGGTAGATTTCGAAAAGGGTTTACCTACAACAATCAATATGGAGTTGTCTTTAGTGCGACTTTTTGGACTTTTTGGTGCCTGAATCCGGCAGAAAAATTTGAGGTGAAATCTTGATTTGTGTTATTTAAACTGGGTTTTTGACTGTATATATGGATTCATCACCTTGAAAAACCTCTAGAGCACTTGGATTGTGCAGGAGTTACCCATCAAATTTGTGGTTTCAATAAATTTGTGGCATATTTTAGAGAAATTAGACCACAAAAACCCACTGGAAAAGCTTCTAAAAATTTGCACTAAAGACAACTCAAATCAATATTAGCTTGGATAGTTAGTCGCACATTCAAGATGTAGACTATGATCAACTCCATTGAAATGTAAAATTTATCAAGACTATGGGTACTTCACCAAAAATTGCTTTAAAAAACCAAAAGATCTGGAAAAACCAGGAGAATATGGGGATCAATGGCAACAAACCAAAAAGAAAAAATGACCTCAAAAGAATCATCCTCCTTCAAACTAGCAGCGCATACAAGCCCCCACAAAGGAATCGTGGCCAACTTCCCCCATGTACAAATCTACTGAAATCAGGGAAGGCACGAATAAATCATTCAATCTTGGAAATTCAAGAAACAGTTACGATGCTCTACCAATGAGGAGAAAGAAGGGGAGATCCCTCATCAAGATCCCCCAATCTCATATCTGCCTTCTAATCCAATGGCTTCTCATGGTCCTATGGAAGAAACTACTGTGACAAGACCTAATGAAGATATATAACCTACAAAAGATGATTCCTCAAAAGAAAAAGAAGAGTTCCTCTCACCAAGGGATGGTACAGTTGGAGCTCCCTCTGCAAGTTCAGCAGATGAGAAGTCAGAAGCAGAGAAAGAAATAGAGAAATATCCTCAAACCCATTGTTCTAAAGGAAAACTAATAGATTAATAAGGATTGAGAAAACATAAAAGGAGAAAGAGCTAGGACATCAATCCACCCTAAAAAAACATTCAAAAGGGAGACATGGGAAGAAAAGGAAATAATAGAAGCTCTGGAATAGACCCACCCAAGGCCCCCATTCAAAAAGTAAATAATGATAGTCCTTTCCTGGAATTATAGAGGGTTAGTCTCCAAAAAAAGGAGATCGGAAGTGAAACCCTTAATCAGGACAAAAAGACCCTCAATTTCTCTACTTTAGGAGACTAAATTGGTAGACCAAGAAATATTAGCCCAACAGTTTCATTTGTGGAATTGAAGTGGTATCACTTTAATAAGTGCCAAAGGGGAAACCCTTAATCACGACAGAAAGACCCTCAATTTCTCTACTTTAGGAGACAAAATTGGTGGACCAAGAAATATTAGCCCAACAGTTTCATTTGTGGAATTGAAGTGGTATCACTTTAGTAAGTGCCAAAGGGGCATCCAGGGGTCTCTGCACTCTTTGGGAGCCATCTCATGTCCAACTCCTAAATTCTCACAAAAATGTTCATGGGCTTGCAACCTCTTTTCTTGACCTCTCTTCAAATCAGGTACGTTCTATTGTTAATGTTTGCATGCTTGTTCACTTTCAAGAAAAGAAAGAATGTTGGGCTTCCCCCTTTAACTTAATGATGAGAAGGGGTTATGGTAGATGAATTCATATTTCAACAAAGTTATTCATATCTGGAAACAACAACACATAATTACAATTAACAAAATACTCCAATTTACCAATTACTAAAACTTATATTAACTGGATTCTAAATCTTTCAAAATTTTTACTTTAACTTAGCTATATTTAAACTAAATAACAGAGACTAACTGCTATATAACACTTATTTAATTTTGAGAAAAAAAATAAATTAAAAATTAAAAATTAAAAATTAATAAATAAATAAATAAATTTTAAAATATAAAATAATACAATATAATAATACAATTCATTTAGCTCACAATGTCCCTAGAACACAATTCCATCCAATATAATCACGTTGGCTTGGTTTCTGTTTCTAACTTTTCATTTGTTTGTAGGTGCTTTCTACTTACCATTAGGGTTTTACACCTCCAAACAATAAAGTAAAACTAAACATAACATATTTGATTGGAAAGTTTAATATAAATTAAAAATTATCATTTTCCAACTAAAAGCACCATTGCCATATGGCCTCAAAATCTTTAATAAACCTGAAGGTAGAAAAATAAATTATTAGAAATTAAACTAAAAAGTTTAATATAAATTAAAAATAATTATTTTCCAACCAAAAGCATCATTGCCATATGTCCTCTAGATTTTTAATAAACCTAAAGGTAAGGAAAAAAATTATTAGAATTTAAACAATTTAAAAAAAAAAAATTACATAATTTTTTCTCATATTTTACAACTCCACATTATAGCTAATGTATAACCATCTAATAATTCATATTTTTGATGATAAAGAACTTTATTTATTCATTGTTAATTGAGTTTAGTTTAAGTAATTAAGCAAAATAGTTGTTATTCTCCTCACTCATATTTAACTCTTGTAAATTGACTTATTAACACTGTAGACCATCAACCTGTTCTTTAATATTGTTACTAGCTATTTCTTATCACATATTCAACTCTCTTCAAATATGGAAAAATATGCTGAAATTTCCTATAATTTTATTCCAAATTTAAAAAATAAATAAAATTTACATATCCCCACAAAAGAAAGCATCTCTCAACAATGAACACCTATCATACCACTACAATTAGAGTAAGGATGAAACTACCCCTGCATCGTTATTGGGAGTTAAAGGTTATTTAAAAGAAACCAGTTATCTTATAATTCATTAATAGATACAATAAATTTTGAGAAGATTTTTTGGGGAAAAATCACATAGAGATATTTTAGTCGACGCTTTTGGAACCAATCAGTGTGATTCATCGTCAGGACAAGTTGAATGATCGGATCTTGCTATGCAGTATAAATAGATCGAGCAGAATATCCCATGACCAAATTTCGAGATCGGCTAAAAAGATAACAACTAGATTTGACCAGGAAATGGCTAGCTAAACTATGAAAGGCATAATTAATTTAAATAAGCAAAATCAATTATTAATTTCCTTATAAACATAAATGGATAATTTTATAATTATAAATATATGTTAGAATAAGCGAGTTAATATATTATAATCATAAAATAATTCAAGTAATAGAAATTAGTTAATTATATTTTAAATCAAATATAAGTTAAAGGGACATTTAATTTTTAATTTAAATTAAATAAATACATGAATAAATTAATTAGTTACCAAATAGTTTATAAATATTAGTGAGTTGTATAAGTTAAAATAGAGTAATCTATAAATAGTTAATTCTATTTTAAATATAAGTTGAAAGGACATATATTTATGAATATATATTAAAATAAATGAATTAGTTTCAAATTCAAAGACAAAGAGTAACTCTATATAAAAATATTAGAGAAATTACAATATTAAGGGTCAAAAATAGTTGAAAAAAATAAAAATAAAAAAATCAAAGAGTTTAAATAAATAAATATTAGTGAATTCAAGTATTAAAAATAATAATAATAATAATAATCAAATAAAATAAAATAAATAAATAAATAAAAATATTAATATTAATTTTAATTTGATAGTAAATGAGTTTAAATAAGTATTAGAAATTTCAAGAATTAGAAAAAATTACCATCCTAAAAAAAAAAAAGGAGAGAATTCAAGAATTAGAAAAAATTACCATTCTTAAAAAAAAAAAAAATATTACTTAAGGGAGAAAACAACTAGGAGAAGAGGGCTGGGACCCAGCAACTACTAATATTCCAGCCATATTCTCTATTGAAATTGTTCGGCCTTTTTCAATCTCAAGGGCTTCCCTAAATTTCCGCTGATGGAATTGCGACACTTTAGCAATCACACTTGCGACACTTTAGCAATCACACTAGCTTCTTCGATGCAGACATGGTGATTGGTTTTCTCCACATGCTCTGCTAAAGCAGAAGACTTAGTTCTCATATGCTTGAGGTCAGTAGTGTGCTCACTAATCCTTTGGTTAATGGAGTGACCAGTCTCACTGATATAGGGGGTCCCACAAGAACAAGGAATAATATAAACACCTTTCATGTCTTTGGGGCCAATACGATCCTTCACAGATGCGAGGGACTTACGAATGGTGTTAAGAGGTCTAAAGGTTGCGGGGACATTATGCTTCTTAAGAATCCTCGCAATCCTATCCGTGGTCCCTTGAACATAAGGAAGATGGACACCAGGAATCCGTTCCTTAGGTTCCCTTCGGTATAACGAATTTCTAGTTGCTTTGAGGAAAGCCTTATGTCACAAATGTCTGCTATACCAGTTCTCAACAAAGACATTAAGGAGATGAGACTTCTCCTCTTCAGGTGGACTATCATCCGGATTCCTATGAGCTCTCTCTGATGTCTTCGAGCAGCTCCTGGGCAGGTAAGGCTGGCTCTTCCTTTGGCCTCTCAGATATGATCTGTAATTTGGTTAATTATCGTAGTGATTTAATAATAAATGAGGCGGAGCATTGTTTTAATGAGAATAAAAATATTGTTGAATTTAATACTATCAGTAATAACGATTATAATAATAATATTATAAATTATAATAGTGATAATATTTGCAATAGTATTAATAATTTTGATTATAATAATAATATTATAAATTATAATAATAATAGTTTGTGTAATATTATTAATAATAATAACATTATAAATAATAATAATAATAATAATAATAATTTTGATTATAATAATAGTATTATAAATTATAATAATAATAGTATTTGTAATATTATTATTAATAATAACATGATAAATAATAATAATAATAATAATAATAATAATATTATTATTATTATTAATAGTTATAATAAGAATAGTAGGATTAATTTCTTTGGTAGTAACAAAAATAATAACGCTATTAAAAATAAGAATATTGATAATAATTTTATTAATATTGTAAATAGTAAGGAGGGAGTAAATAATTATTGTTCTAGGAATAGGAGATTAATTAACAATAATAAGGAATTAACAACGCTGGACTTACATACTAGCAATAACTCTAAATCTATTAATCCTCCCCCTTCTTCTCATATTAATAATAAAGTTATCAATTTATCTAGTTTTTCTTTCCCCCCCTTGTTTTTAAAGTTTTAAGCAAAGGTCTAAACTTTGCCTTGGCCCCTAAGAAGATCCCTGTGGATGACATTATTTGTGACATAGAATTTGGGATTCGTGGTTTACCTGATAATATTAAGAACACTATTAGGCAGGATTGTGCTGTCATCCTAAGGAAGGCTAAGCCTCCCAAGAGCAACCTTAGCAGGGATGAATTTGAGGCCCTAAAATCCTTAAATCAGAACAAAGATATTGTGGTTCTGAAAGCTGACAAAGGTGGGGTTGTTGTCATTCTCAACAGGGAGGACTACCGCAATAAAATGTTAGATCATCTTCATAATAGTGGAAGTTATAAGAAGCTTCCAAAAAACCCATTGAATAAGATCTCCAGGAGTGCGGCCCGTACCATAAAATCCAGTAACTTAGTGAGTCCCTTGCACCATAAACTCATTGAGAGCAATCCGATCACCCCTAGAATATATGGGCTCTCGAAAATTCATAAGGAAGGAGCTCCCCTTAGGCCCATTGTCAACACAATTGGAGGTCCGACCTATCTTCTTGCTAAGTTCCTTGCCTTGAAGCTTAAACCCTTAGTTGGTCGCACAGGGTCCTTCGTTAAAGACTCGGCTTCCTTTATTGAGGAGCTCAAGGACATCAAGCTGGACTCTGGAGACATTCTTGTCAGTTTTGATGTTGTTTCCCTCTACACGTGCATCCCTATAAATGAGGCCATGGAAGTGATCAACCGTCTAACTGATCCTGATACCGCTCGGTTAGTTGAGATCTGCCTCACTTCGACCTTTTTCAGTTTTGAAGGTGAGTTCTTTGAGCAAACCTGTGGAGTTGCCATGGGCTCACCCCTATCCCCTGTTGTTGCTAATCTTTTTATGGAGGATTTTGAATCCAAGGCTCTGAGCTCAGCCCATCTCCTGCCCAAGCTTTGGAAGCATTATGTTGATGACACTAACGTCATTTGGTCTCAAGGCCAAGAAGAGTTAGATCTCTTCTTCGATCATCTCAATAATCAATCCTCGGCCATCAAGTTCACTAAGGAACAAGAAGTCGATGGTTGCCTCCCGTTCCTTGATATTCTTATCTCTAAGAATGAGGATGGTTCCCTCTCCCACCGAGTGTTTCGCAAGAAAACTCATACGGAGCAGTATCTTCATGCTAGTTCCCACCATTTCCTAGCCCAGAAGTTGGGGGTTCTTTACACCCTGGGGACTCATGCCTTAAGGATCTCTGATGAAAGGAGCTTCGAATAGGAGAAGTCCCATCTCCTTAATGTCTTTGTTGAGAACAGGTATAACAGACATTTGGGACATAAGGCTTTCCTCAAAGCAACTAGAAATTCGTTATCCAGAAGGGAACCTAAGGAACAGATTCCTGGTGTCCATCTTCCTTATGTTCAAGGGACCATGGATAGGATTTCAAGGATTCTTAAGAAGCATAATGTCCCCGCAACCTTTAGACCTCTTAACACCAATCGTAAGTCCCTAAAATCTATGAAGGATCCTATTGACCCCAAGGACATGAAAGGTGTTTATATTATTTCTTGTTCTTGTAGGACCCCTTATATCGGTGAGAATGGTCGCTCCATTAACCAAAGGATTAGTGAACACGCTGCTGACCTCAAGAATATTAGAACTAAGTCTTCTACTTTAGCAGAGCATGTGGAGAAAACCAATCGCCATGTCTGCATCAAAGAAGCTAGTGTGATTGCTAGAGTGTCACAATTCCATCACCAGAAATTTAGGGAAGCCCTTGAGATTGAAAAAAGGCCGAACAATCTCAATAGAGAAAATGGCTGGAAGATCAGTAGTTGATGGGTCCAGGTCCCAGCCCTCTTCTCCTAGTCATTTTCTCCCTTGAGTAATTTTTTTTTTTTTTTTTCTTTTAAGAATGGTAATTTTTTCTAATTCTTGAATTCTCTATTTCTTTTCTTTTTTTAACGATGGTAATTTTTTATAATTCTTGAAATTTCTAATACTTATTTAAACTCCTTTACTATCAAATTAAAATTAATATTTTTATTTTTATTTTTATTTATTTATTTGATTTGATTTTATTATTATTATTATTATTATTATTATGTAATACTTGAATTCGCTAATATTTATTTATTTATTTAAATTCTTTGACTTTGACTTTGAAACCAATCCATTTATTTTAATATATATTCATAAATATATGTCCTTTCAGCTTATATTTAAAATAGAATTAACTATTTATAGATTATTCTATTTTAACTTATACAACTAACTAATATTTATAAACTATTTGGTAACTAATTAATTTATTCATGTATTTACTTAATTTAAATTAAGAATTAAATGTCCCTTTAACTTATATTTGATTTAAAATATAATTAACTAATTTCTATTACTTGAATTATTTTATGATTATAATATATTAACTCGCTTATTCTAACATATATTTATAATTATAAAATTATCCATTTATGTTTATAAGGAAATTAATAACTGATTTTGCTTATTTAAATCAATTATGCCCTTCATAGTCTAGGTAGTCGTTTCTTGGTCAAATCTAGCTGTTATCTTTTTAGCCGTTACATGATCTGGAAATTTGGTCATGGGATATTCTGCCTAATCTATTTATATTGCATAGCAAGATCTGTTCATTCAACTTGTCCTGACGATGAACCACACTAGTTGCGCGTGGACTAAAATATCTCTATGTGATTTTTTGCCGAAGATTCTTCTCAAAATTGATATGGATCACAGAAGCCTAAATTTGTTAAGATGCAATAAATGTTTAAAATATGGACATTTAGTGGTCTTTGTTAATGAAAATTAAAAAAAGAAATTCACAAAAAAAAATATTATTATTTTTAAGTAAGTTTGTTTTGAAATACAGTTTTTTTGAATGTTATATTTTTAATTAAATTGATTAATTAAAAAAATGATATATGAACAAATGTCAAATTATGAGTTGTGGTTTTTTGGGCATGTGGTATTGATAAGTCATTGTATGGTAACATAGCCTATTTACAAATTAAGGATCTCAATGATAAAGTGGAATGAATATTCATGGTTAAGAATCTTATTATATATTTTTTTAATTATAAATATGTTTAATTTATATATTAATTCCTTTTATAAGTAATAATAATGATAATAATTTAAAATAAAGTTATAATTTAGTTAATTTTTCCTTTTCTTTTTTAAGTAATGTGATATATATTATGAAGTAAATATTTTGATGTTTATCAATCTTTAATTTATATAGCTATACTAAGATATAATTCATTAACTAAAATGTAAACAAACTGATTTTATGATTTGTTTTAAAACAAATAACCTGATATAAAAACATAATCATCTTCCTTAATGGGATCAATGGTAAACCAAAATATAAATCCATATTTATAGCCAAAGACCATAACTTTTCAATGACATGCACGAAAGAAAAATTAGTTTTACATATAATCAAAGTCCTTTAGAATGTGTCCCATTGATGGGGGTGAAACCCGGGATACATAGTGGGCTAGGGGGATGCGCTCATTACCATGTTTTTGCATGAGGAGTAAATGTGGGGGTTAGTGTGGCCACCCCCTTCCATGCAAAAACACGTGGATTGATTTCATGGCAGAAGAGATGGTTTATGACTTGATGTGTTTTTTGGGCTGAGTGATTTGTATCCAATGCAACATAGGGAGGCCACAACCAAACCCCTTGCACCAAGAGCGATGGTCGAGAGGAAAGTTGAGGGGAGGATGGCTGAAAATTCTCTAGCCTTTGCATACATGGAGAATATTTATATTAATTCCTAAAAAGAGCATTGATGGTTGGGTTTACATTATTGTTCTGAGTGTTACATGTCTAGTTGAGCTTGTGGAGCTATTATGGAGGAACACAGGATGCTCCTTGAGTGTTCAATGTTGATTTATGTATCTTGGAAGGCACTCCCACACCATAGGGCATAGGGTTTGGGAGAAGTTTGACCCACATGGGCTTTGTGGGCGAAGTACCCAAGCAGTGGGTTTTGCATCCAAAATTTGTGAGCGTAAAACCAAGTGGATATTTGATGGTTTGATCATTGAGGGCGTGTGGGGCACCCTTAAAGAGATAAGGGGCACCAAAGGCATCAATGAGGCAGCATTGGTTGAATGAAAATAATTTTATGTCTCAATGTGTTTTATGGAGTTTTAACAATTTTTTAAGGTCAGCTTGGAGTTATGTAACGACCCTTCGTGGTTAAGGAAAGTATGAGCTCATTCAACCACATCACAAGTGAATTCGATCAAGCGAAAATATCTATCTTAGGTGGACACAGATCTCAAGTGAAGTTGAGCTAGAAGGAAGATAAAAGGATGAGTTTCTTGATCTAGTTTTGTCGTAGGTTTTGGTAGATTGATTCAAGGAGATCAGTTCGAAGATGTTTTGGGCATAAGTCTTGTTTTATGTGTGTGATCAATCTATGACTAGGCCATAAAGTCTTGTGTGAGATAAGAGGGTTGTGACCTCTCTTCTCGGCTAGAAGAATAGGTCAAAAAAGGGACAAATCTCTCTCCATGATAGTGCAAGGGTTTCGAACTAGTTAGAGGAATTAGCACACAGTTTGGGTGATTATATAACCATAGAATTGGAGGCATTCGCATGCTTGAACTTTCCTCAGGTCTAAATTTTATCTTAGACGTGGATTGCAGTCATGTATGCTTAGAACTATATCAGCTGAGGACAATAAGGTAAGTAAGGTGCTCTTTTATGTTAATTGAATGATAGGTGATGACGTATGTTTAGTGTGTTTGAATAATACTATTGAGTAGCCAAGGTACATTATTTTGGAGGGTTTTTAATAGCTAACTTGTAGCTCTAAGTATTGTGGACAAGTGGCAGAATTGTCACAATAAGTGGGTTATACATTGTATGCCTTAAGGAATGACTTTTGGAGGAGTCAAAGAGCAGTAAAGTGGGCTAGTTATTGTTCCCTAGTTCTGTGATTTATAGTGGGTCAAATCATAGATTAGAGGGCAGCCTCCAAGCCCTAAGTTTGGTCTTCTTTGGAGAAGTAGAGAGGCAAGAAGAAGGCAACCATGAAGTTCCTACGTGCTAGTGTCTTTGAGGAGCAAAGGACAACTAGTGGGTAGTAGTTTTTAAGACCTTCTGACAGTGACCTTTTGGAGCAGCAAAACACATTATAGAAGGAATCCTATGTTCAGTCATCTTAGAGTAGCCAAGAGTGATTGATAGAGGTGGTTGAGGAGTTGGATATGCAAGGCTTCTGAAGGAGGAGAAGTTGTAGTGATCAACAAAAGAGGAGGAAAAGTACATGCCAAATGTGTTCAAGGCATGTTTACTGAAAGGATTGTGGATGCTAGCACCATTAGAAAGTAAGTCAAGTGTACTTTGTTCAAGGATAGATTGGTCATCATACTTATTGATACCAAGCCTTATTTATCACCATCTAAACAAAATTGTGTTCTAATTAGACAATGCCTTGTTTATCTACGAAGTTATTGACTGGGCGGCCATCCAAAAATTCTGATCTCTTAAATCAGCTATCTCATTATTAGGGCAACAAAATGCTTCTGACATTTGAAGAGTATAGATTCACCCACTTCTTTAATAATAGTAAATTGTAAAAATAATTAAATTTTAATTCCCAGAATTAATATAGGCATATATTTTATTAAAAAAATATCTAAAAATTTTATTTTTAGAATTTAAAAGTAATTATCACCAAAGTGTTTATAAATTATGATTGCTAATAAATTAATAAAACATTTAATTAATAGACATTTTATTTAAAAAAATTATACAAATATTCTTTTTACATTTTTAAATATTTTAAAAATAATCATCTCTAAAATGCTTATAAATCATAATTTCTAATAAAATAATAAAATCATTTTTTTTTATAAATTATATGTATATCAACACAAAAGTGTAAATCAAATTTTTTTTGCTATCGTGTGTGGCCCTAAGTTGTCCCAAGTCACACAATTTGCTTTGTTGTGCTTAGAGGCATCGTGGGTTGAACTTTTTGGATGATGTTTTTTTCACTGTTTTTCGCTTTTCCTTTACTTTTCTTCCCCTCGATCCATTTTTTTCCTATCCTTACCTTGCCTTCTCTTCCCTCCATTTCTCTAGCCCATTGGGCCTCAATTTAGTCGGGTGGTCAATCATGACCAATCTAGCCTCCCTCTCTCATCTGGATCAAGAGATCGCAACCTTTAGCTCTTTGGTCTCAAATGGCCCCAACTTCTAGAAGGCTTCTACCTCTCGTTTTGTCAAAAATCATGATGAGATTCCTCAAGTCAAGATCTCCGCCCCTCAGGCCAGGCTTCATGCTCTTCAATTAGAATATCAGGGCCTATTGGGACAGTTTATGGGATTGTGGTCCTCCCTTAGAATTGTCTGCCAGCAGGTCTTGAACAATTGAAAACCCTCGATTGATGGTGAAGTCACCTCTTCCTTATATGGCAAGGGTTTCTTCACTTTCTTCTTTGAGAAGAAATTGAATATTGAGATCATATTTTCCGCAATGGTCTGTACTTCATGGGGGGACAAGGGATTTCCTTGGATCTTTTGAGCCCCAATTTCCATTTCAATTGTGATGTCCCTTCCACTGTTATAGTCTAAGTGATGTTTCCTTTTCCGCCCCTTCACTGTTGGAATAATGCCACCTTCGAGAAGACACGGGGACTTTGCTGGGGGAGCAATATGATACCACGTGCATTCATATTGGGGGATATATATTGAGGAAAAAATGACATAATAAATTGAGCATATAATAGGGGGTAAAGGGTTTTTATATTGGCAAGTATAAAAAATGGAGCTCAAGGTTAATCAAAAAATATAAAGTGGTATAAAAATTGTCTATGAAAAAATGGATACCTACAATATCTAGTGAAAGTAGGGGCTTTTTTTTCTTTTTTCTTTTTTGGTTTCTAGCTTAGTTAAAAATTGGAGCGCGATGGGAGCAAGCTGAGCGAGGGTTTGAAACAAGGCTTTAGGGTTGGTAACAATGGAGAGGTAAGGAGGGGGGAGTTCTACTCCCTCTTATAGTCAGGTAGTTGTGAACAGAGACAAGAAAGTGGGTTCGTATAGATTTAAGAAACCATTGGAGGCATAAATGGAAGAAATAAGCACAAAAATACAGAAGAGAATCAAGAGGAAGTCAGTAGGGAGCAAAGAACAGGAGACAATAGGCAGAAAGCGGAGCACAAGGCGGGGACGGGACCTTGCAAACCCAGGTCAACCATTAAACCCAAGGTTGTTCTAAATGATCCAGCGCTACAGGCGCATAGGGATCACATGGCGAATTATGCAGTTATTTGCAAATTTATGGGAATATAGCCAATGGAGAAGGCTTTGAATGCATGGATTAAAAACGACTGGAAACCAAAGGGGGACATAACCGTTCACCTTAGGTCCAAGGGTTTCTTCATAGTGGTGTTCACAAACCTCGAGCATAAGGACAGAGTTTTTGAAGGAGGACCATACTTCTATGCTATTGCAGGCCTCTATATGCAACCATGGGTGATGAATTTTGTCCTGGAACAAGAGACATTCACTTCTGTACCAGTATGGATAAGACTCTACTCCCTACCTTTAGATTACTGGCTGCCAGAATCACTAAAAGCCATAGGAAATAAATTAGGTCATTTTTTAAAAATATCAGATGCGACTCTGTGAGGAAAATACACATCCTTTGCACACATATGTGTAGAAATGGACCTATCGGGAGCCCTTCCGGATGAAATCATTTTAGAATTCTATGATGAAGAATGGGTGCAAGCAGTAGACTATGAACATGTCCCATTCAGATGTCGTAAGTGTCATGAACACGGACACCTCTTCAGAGACTGCCCACTAAACAAACTGATGGATAATATCCAAATCAATACAAGCAAAGACCCTGAAGGCTTCACCAAGGTAGGAGGCAAAGGGAAATGGGGAAAAAGTACCAAAAGAAAGCTAACGAGGAAAATCAACCAAGTCATAATAGTTCCAAGGTTTTAGAAGAAGAAGGAGTGAACAATGGAACAAACCAAGCCTCGAAGGACAATCCTGCAGAGAAGGTAAAAGATGCCAGCATGGAGGATATACCTGAAAACAACATACCGAGGGAGGTTTTTCCCAGCATTATGGAACTTGGCAGGGACCATGAAATGACCCCAAGTGAAGTTGGAATGGAGGACCACGAACTACAGGAAATCCTTAAGAGGGAGAATCTGGATCTAGAAAAATTCCTGGAGCAAGGAACCGCCAAAGGGTTTGACTTTCTACCACAAGAGGAGTTTGACAGAGTGCAGAATCTCTTCCTATGGAGATCTCAAGCAAAGGGATCTGGGGTCAAAAGGAACCATGAAAGCCAGGAAAATAAATCTATAAAATCGATGGAAGTTACATCAGGTCACTCCTCCAAGAATCCAGGCAGGAAAAGAGGAAGGAAGAGACAGAATGAGCTATTGACAGAGTGCGAGAAACTCATGATTAACTCAGGTAAGATGAAGTATCTCACTAGTTACTCATTCACAAACCTTTCATAATGAAGCTCACAACTTGGAACATTAGGGGTTTAGAAAGTAAAAGAAAACAACGAAATCTCAGCAATAGAATAAAAGAAGAAAAACCAGACATGGTTTTTATACAGGAAACTAAATGTTCAATAGAAAAATTCAGAGAGATACATAGCAACTGGCTCATTAAGTATGAGTATCTAGAAGTTAAAGCAAACAACACTGCAGGAGGGATTCTTACTCTTTGGAATCCTCAAAAACTTGGAATCCTGCATGCTAAGGCATCCAGGAACTACCTTTCGATGGTGATCCAAAATTTGGGTAATAAGGAACTATATATGATCACAAATGTCTATGGACCCCAAAAACTTGAAGACAAACTCAAAATTCTCACCTCACTGGAGGAGCTGAGAGAAAGACATCTTGTTATGCCCTGGATTCTAGGAGGAGAATTTAATATGATAAAATCTCTCACAAAAAAAAAAAAAGAGGGACCAGGATACTAGGCAGGGACTCCATTGCCTTCCAGAACTTCCTCAATGACATGAGACTAGTGGATACGGAGACAATAAATGGCACTTTCACCTGGAACAATAAGAGGGGAGGGGCTTCTCAAGTTTCCTCTAAACTAGATAGATTCATAATCTTAGAGGACCTCATTCTCATGGGCCTTGACCTGACTTCATTAATCCTTCCTTTTAGAGGCTCGGATCACTAGCCAATCCATATTGAAGCTTCTTTTATAGGCACTCCAAGGAACAGACCTTTCAGGTTTGAAAATGTTTGGCTCACTCACCCCGACTTCATCAAGAACATGAGGAAATGGTGGATGGAAGACATGCCCATTCAAGGCACAAAAATGTTCCTACTACAACAGAGATTGAAACACATCAAATGCAGGTTTAAAGAATGGAACAAAAATGAATTTGGAAATATTTTCAAAGCCAAAAGAGAAATTGAATAGAAACTACAGGGAATTAATCAGATCCTTATCACAGATGGCCTTACCGAGGAAAGGAAAATGCAGGCTGACTCTCTTCAACAGGAATGGGATAAACGATGTCAGCAAGAGGAGACATTTTGGAGATAGAAATCTAGAGTGCAATGGATAAAAGAAGGGTAAAGAAATACTAAGTTTTTCCACAAGTACACAGTTGCCCACAGGGAAAACAACAAAATTTCAAAACTTCAAGACACTCAAGGGAAAGAGCTTAGCACCCACAAAGAAATGGAAACAGCTTTGGTTCAACATTTCCAACACACAGTTGAGGAGCCACTCTTAGACAGATCATTGTTTATCAAAAATTTCACTAAGTATATTCCAAAACTTGTAACCAGGGAAGACAATCATAATCCCAATAGGCCAATGACTGAAGAGGAGGTCAATGAAGTTATCAAAGAGATGAAAAATGGGAAGGCTCCAGGCCCGGATGGGTTCAATGTAGACTTCTTCAAAGCATGCTAGGAAATTGTCAAACAAGACATCCTTGATGTTGTGGAGGACTCGAGAGGTTCCAAAATAGTTTTGAGGGAACTCAATGCTTCTTTCATAGCTTTGATTCCAAAGCAGGAAAAATCTATGACACCAGATAGATTCAGACCCATACCTTTATGCAATGTGGTGTACAAAATTATCTCTAAAGTAATTGCTAACAGACTCAAGCCCCTTCTTCCTACTCTTTTATCGGAGGAGAAAACTGGATATGTGGAAGGAAGAAAAATTCTAAATAATATCATTCAAGCTCATGAGGTGGTTCACTCTCTTAAAAGAAATAAGCAGGCATGTATGATCATGCAGCTTGACCTAGCCAAAGCTTATGACAAGCTAAGCTGGTCGTATATCAGGGAAGTACTAAAAGTGTATGGCTTTGACCATAACTGGATAAGATGGGTAATGGCCCTTGTTACTACAACCAATTTTTCTATCCTACTCAATGGCTCCCCAAAAAGAGTCTTTAAGCCCTCGAGAGGTCTCAGACAAGGAGATCTGCTCTCCCCCTTCCTCTTTATTCTCATGATGGAAGGATTAGGCAAAGTGATCAAATCAACTAATGCAGAAGGAAGAATCCAAGGTCTCAAACTAACCTTGAATGGGGACACCTTGACTCATCAGCAATTTGTGGATGACACCATGTTGCAGGGCACTCCAACGGTCAAGGAAGCAAAATCTTTCAAACACATCCTGAACGAGTTTGCTATGGCAGTTGGTACAAAGGTGAGTCTTACCAAATCAAAAAATTTCTTTTTTAATATTGATATTGCTATTTAAAGAAACCTCTCTAGAATCCTCGGCTTTCAAAGAGATCAACTTCCCTCCAAATATATGGGAATACCTCTCACTGACAAACCCCTGAGCAAGGAAGTGTGGGAGCCAGTGACTAATAAACTGCAGGACAAGATCAGGAAATGGACAAGCAGATCTTTGAATTTAGCAGGAAGGTTAGTGCTTACAAAGGTTGTCCTGCAAACCATTCTCATCTTTATGTTTTCAGCTCCTCCTGCTCCTAAAGGTGTTATACAACAAATCAGGAACATCCAGAGAGATTTTTTTTGGGGCAAAGGGGAAGAGAAAAGGAAATGGAATTTGGTAGCTTGGGACAAGATTTGTAAACCCAAGACCCATGGAGGTTTGGGTCTTCACAACCCAGAAACCCTAAGAAAAGCCTTGGGGGTTAAACTTTGGTGGAGATGGCTAAAGGAAATGTGAACCCCTTGGGCTAAGCTCTAGAAACAGAAGTATGCAAATAATTGGCAAGATAGGGATCATATTCGGATGACGGGGTTCATCAAGGGCTCCCACATTTGGAACAATGCTTGGGAGAATAAAGCCATAGTACAGAAGCATAGTCTTTGGGAGATCAGAGATGGAAACATAGCTTGGTTCTAGGAGGACAACTGGTAGCAGGAACCTAACCTGTGCAGAGGAGAACTAGCCATTCTCAAGAATGATACTGACAACAAGGGTCTATTTAGGGTAAGTGACTTCTGGGATCAGACAAGGAGCAATGGCAAATGGAGAACATGGAAGGAGATAATATATAGGGAGGAGACCCCTTTGAAGGCCCAGGTTGAAGCTCTTGCAATGATCTTGGAACAGAGAAAGATTTTGACCTAACTTCACCGCCAAACCAACTTAGGTGGGGGAGAAAAAATGAAGACAATTTCAACCTCAAAGAAGCTAAAAAAATTGCCATGGGGATTGACTTGCCAAACCCTGACAATACATGGAAGGAAATATGGCAGAACCCGCACTAGATGAAAATCAAACTGTTCATATGGCTGGTGCAACACAAAAAAATTCTGACTTGGGAAAGCCTCAGGAAAAGAGGTTTAGCTGGTCCATCTAGATGCCAGTTGTGTGGTCTGCATGAAGAAACGATGGATCACCTTCTCAACTTCTGCCCATTCACCACTACCTTGTGGAATTGGGTAGCCTCAATCTTCAGCCAAACTGACAGGGACGATTATAGTATCACTGGCACTTTGAAGAAATGGAGAAAAGACTTCTCAGAAAATGAAGTAATCAACATAGCCTGGACTCTGATTCCAGGTTTTTTAATCTGGGATGTCTAGAAAGAGCGCAAAAACAGGATTTTCAAGAACAGAAGTGGTTCTACCCATAGCATCATAGCTCAGATTTTAAGATAGCTCAAAGAAATTGTGAGCACCCTTTTAAAAAAACCACCTAAGAACCATCCTCTAAGGCAGGAAGCTCAGATTATCTTTCAATTAGGTCTCCAGTTTCCTGCCCCTTAGGGCATAAGCAGGATAGTAAGACACATAACAATGGGAAAGGACATCCGGCAACCACCTCCTCAAGGCTTTTTGAAATTCAATATAGATGGGGCCTCTAAAGGAAACCTTGGGATAGATGGTTATGGTCAAGTAATAAGGGATGAGCAGGGTTATATAAAAATCATCTTTCATAGTCATTTGGGAAGGCCACTAACAATATGGCAGAACTCATGGCCTTAGAGAAAAGCCTAGAAATCTTGATTGACTCCAATCTACACAATGCCATCACAAAAGCAGAGTCTGAATTGATAATCAATTCAGTCAAGAAGATAGGCAATGGCACAACACTAGAAAATGTTTCAAAGCACTAGCGGTTATTGCAGGTCTACCAACAAATACAATCCCACCTGAGGACCCTGAGAACACTCAGATTTGTTCATGTGCATAGAACAACCAACAAGCTAGCGGATCGATTGCTAATGAAGGTGTGCTCTGCACTGGAGACAATAGAAGATATGCTTGGGAGTTGATACCCTCAGAAGATTTGAGGAAGGACTGTAACAGACAAGCGATTGTAGACAGGGAACATTAACAATCCATGAAAGAAAAGCAGTAATCAGGCCTATGGAATCAAAGGAAATGAAACCAATCGCAGTAAAGAAGCAGGTGGTAAACAGTGGGCAGTTCGACTGGCAGTCAACCATCTATTGCAGTAATCTATGGCATCTAACGGATTTCGGGAGGTTAAATGCTCGGAAGATAACCCTCCAAACGGACACGAAATATCTCAAAGAAACAGTTAATGCCACTCATTGGGTCCGAATGGTTTGGTATCAAGAGGGCATGTTACCGGCCCGATATTGGCTTAGGACAGCCGGATCTACGATGGATGGATCAAATGGTTTTTCGGGCCATCAAGTTAACTGACAGTTAACCCTATTCCGAACCCGAAATAGTTTAGATTGGTGGTTTAGGCTTTCCATCAGGTCCATTTGATCTTTTAAGGAACATGCTAGTTGGTCACTCGAAATCTGTTCTAAACCATTAGATTTGCAAGGGCTAGATCATTCGATTTTCGGGTTGCATTATATTCCCAAGTTTAAGGCCTGTTTTAAGTTTTTCTTGTAGTTCTTTGGGCTATAGGTTTGGTGGGCCCTCGACTTCAAAGGCTTTCGGGTTCTTTGTGACCCGAAACTTTTGTCTTTCAGCAATCCTGTTAAGTCTTTAAAACCCTTTTTTCTTATCTTTCGAGCTAAGAAGGTGGGTTTTTAAGTGTTGCTATGAGTGCCAGTTAAGTGAGTTAATCCTTAGGTAGGTTTTATTGAGGTTGGTTAGGGGTTGCGCTATTGTTCATAACCCCGTACTTTTGTACATTATGTAATTTTCTCGATCAATGAAAGGTACTACTCTTACTGGATCAAAAAAAAGAAAGTAGGGGCTTTTTAAAATGGGAAGGTGTATGGGTTCATATTGGTAGGGGGTTAAATAATGTGATTTTTAGAGGTATTTTCCAATATGTATTCAAATTAACGGTATTTTTAGAGGTATTTTCCAATATGTATCCAAATTAAGGAGAAGATTGGAAACACATTGGGAAAATATGTTGACTGTGCCAAACCTTGTGATGGAATATTCTCTTGTGCTAGAATTTGTGTAGAGTTAGAATTCGAAAAGGGTCTACCTACCACAATCAATATGGAGTTGTCTTTAGTGCGACTTTTTGGACTTTCTGGTGGCGGAATCCGGCATAAAAATTTGAGGTGAAATCTTGATTTTTGTTATATAAACTAGTTTCTTTACTATATATATGGATTCAGCACCCAAAAAAACCTCTAGGGCACTTGGATAAATTTGTGGTTTCAATAAATTTGTGTCAGATTTTAGAGAAATTATACCGCAAAAACCCACCGGAAAAGCTTCCAAAAAGTCGCACTAAAGACAACTCGGATGAATATTAGCTTAGATAGTTAGTCGTACATTCAAGAGGTGGACTATGATTAATTCCATTGAAATGTAAAATTTGTCAAGACTATGGGCACTTCACCAGAAATTGCTTTAAAAAACCAAAAGATTTGGGAAAACCAGGAGAATATAGGGATCAATGGCAACAAACCAAAAGGAAAAAAGGACCTCAAATGAATCATCCCCCTTCAAACTAGCAACAGGTACAAGCCCCCACAAAGGAATCTAGGCCAACTTCTCCAAAGTACAAATCTGTTGAAATTAGGCACGAGTAAATCATTCAATCTTGGAAATTCAGGAAATAGTTACGATGCTCTACCAATGAGGAGAAATAAGGGGAGATCCCTCATTACGTTCCCCGAATCTCAGATTTGCCTTCTAATCCAATGGCTTCTCATGGTCCTATGGAAGAAACTAACGCAGCAAGACCTAATGAAGATATATAACCTACAAAAGATGATTCCTCATAAGAAAAAGAAGAGTTCCTCTCACAAAGGGATGGTACGATTGGAGCTCCCTCTGCAAGTTCAGTAGATGAGAAGTTGGAAGCAGAGAAAGCAATAGAGAAAGATCCTCAAACCCATCGTTCTGAAAGGAAAACTAACAGAGTAATAAGGATTGAAAAAACATAAAAGGAGAAAGAGCTAGGACATCAATCCACCCTAAAAAACATTCAAAAGGGAGACATGGGAAGAAAAGGAAATAAGAGAAGCTCTAGAATAGCCCCACCCAAGCGCTGCGCCCCCCCGATTCAAAAAGTAAATAATGATAGTCCTCTCCTGGAATTATAGAGGGTTAGTGTCCAAAAAAAGGAGATCAGAAGTGAAACCCTTAATCAGGACAGAAAGACCCTGAATTTCTGTACTTTAGGAGACTAAATTGGTGGACCAAGAAATATTAGCCCAATAATTTCATTTATGGAATGGAAGTGGTATCACTTAGTAAGTGCCAAAGGGGCATTCAGGGGTCTCTGCACTCTTTGGGATCCATCTCACGTCCAAATCCTAAATTCTCACAAAAGCATTCACTGGCTTACAACCTCCTTTCTTGACATCTCTTCAAATCAGGTAGGTTCTATTGTTAATGTTTACATGCTTGTTCACTTTCAAGAAAAGAAAGAATGTTGGGTTCCCCCCTTTAACTTAATGATGAGAAGGGGTTATGGTAGATGAATTCATATTTCAACAAATGAAATTAGCAACAAAGTTGTTCATATCTACAAACAACAACGCATAATTACAATTAACAAAATACTCCAATTTACCAATCACTAAAACTTAAATTGACTGGATTCTAAACCTATCAAAATTTTTACTTTAATTTAGCTATATTCAAACTAAGTAGTAGGACTAACTACTATGTAGCACTTATTTGTTCTTCGGGGAAAAAATACCCAACGTTTAAAATATAAAATACTATAATATAATAATACAATTCATTTAGCTCACAATGTCCCTAGAACACAATTCCATCTAATATAATCACGTTGGCTTGGTTTCTGTTTCTAACTTTTCATTTGTTTGTAGGTGCTTTCTACTTACCATTAAGGTTTTACACCTAAACAATAAAGTAAAACTAAACATATCATATTTTGGAAAGTTTAATATAAATTAAAAATTATCATTTTCCAACTAAAAGCACCATTGCCATATGACCTCTAAATCTTTAATAAACCTCAAGGTGGAAAATAAATTATAGAATTTAAATTGGAAAGTTTAATATAAATTAAAAATTATCATTTTCCAAATAAAAGCATCATTTTGCAACCAAAAGCATCATTGTCATATGGCCTCTAAATCTTTAATAAACTTAAAAGTGGAAAAACAAATTATTAGAATTTAAACAATTAAAAAAAAAATTACATAAATTTTCCCCTATTTTAGGGCTCCACATTATGGCTAATTTATAACCATCTAATAATTCATACTTTTGAAGATAGAGAATTTTATTTACTCATTGTTAATTGAGTTTAGTTTAGGCGTTTAGGAAAAATAGTTGTTATCCTCCCCACCCATATTTAACACTTGTAGGCTTGGTTTATGTTTCTAACTTTTCATTTGTTTGTAGGTGCTTTCTACTTACCATTAGGGTTTTACACCCGAAAACAATAAAGTAAAACTCAACATATCATATTTGATTGGAAAGTTTAATATAAATTAAAAATTGTCATTTTCCAACTAAAAGCACCATTGTCATGTGGCCTCTAAATCTTTAATAAACTTGAAGGTGGAAAATAAATTATTAGAATTTAAACTGGAAAGTTTAATATAAATTGAAAATTATCATTTTCCAACTAAAAGCATCATTTTCCAACCAAAAGCATCATTGCCATATGGCCTCTAAATCTTTAATAAACATAAAGGTGGAAAAATAAATTATTAGAATTTAAACAATTAAAAAAAATATATTTTTTTCCCATATTTTACAACTCTACATTATGGCTAATGTATAACCATCTAATAATTCATATTTTTGAAGATAGAGAACTTTATTTACTCATTGTTAATTGAGTTTAGTTTATGTGGTCATGCAAAATAGTTGTTTTAGATATCATTTTGGGATTCAACTGCGTTAAGTAAGTCATTCACGTATGACCATTTCCATGAGAGGTAGTCGTAACTGACTAATTTCTCATGATTTTTTAATAGTTCACTTAGCACTCATTGCAATTTCCATGAGAGGTAGTAGTAACTGACTAATTTCTCATGATTTTTGAATAGTTCACTTAGCACTCATTGCAATGTCCATGAGAGGTAGTAGTAACTGACTAATTTCTCATGATTTTTGAATAGTTCACTTAGCACTCATTGCATCGGGGTGATGCTCACAGGGGTGAAGAAGTGGGATTGAAACTAGTGAAATGAATCACATAGCATCAATCATCACTTTACGGGGCTTGCAACCGGTAACCAGGACTTCCCAGGAGGTCACCCATCCCAGATCTCCTCTGGCTCAAGCGCGCTTAACTATGGAGTTTTCCCCACAATCAAGCCCACTTAGCTTGCTACCCCATTTGCAAAACCTTAGCAAGTATTGTGCCTCATGAACCATTCAAGTAGAGATCCCTTCACTCTTTTTTGAATTTAAGTATGGGGGTTTACGCAGTGCATTATATTAGATATCATTTTGGGATTCCACTGCGTTAAGTAAGTCATTCACGTATGACCATTTCCATGAGAGGTAGTCGTAACTGACTAATTTCTCATGATTTTTTAATAGTTCACTTAGCACTCATTGCATCGGGTGATGCTCACAGGGGTGAAGAAGTGGGATTGAAACTAGTGAAATGAATCACATAGCATCAATCATCACTTCTGGGGCTTGCACCCGGTAACCAGGACTTCCCAGGAGGTCACCCATCCCAGATCTCCTCTGGCTCAAGCGCACTTAACTATGGAGTTTTCCCCACAATCAAGCCCACTTAGCTTGCTACCCCATTTGCAAAACCTTAGCAAGTATTGTGCCTCATGAACCATTCAAGTAGAGATCCCTTCAAGTAGAGATCCCCACAATCAAGCCCACTTAGCTTGCTACCCCATTTGCAAAACCTTAGCAAGTATTGTGCCTCATGAACCATTCAAGTAGAGATCCTCCCCGCCTATATTTAACACTTGTAAATTGACATGCTAACACTTTGGATCATCAACCTCTTCTTTAATATTGTTACTAATTGTTTCTTATCACATATTCAACTCTCTTCAATTGAAAATGTGGAGAAATATGCTAAAATTTCCTATAAATTTATTCCAAATTTAAAAAATAAATAAAATTTACTCACCACCACACAAAAAAAAAGAAAGAAAGAAAGAGAAGAAGAAGAAGAAGAAGAAGAAGAGCATCTCTCAACAATGAACGCCTATCATATCACTATAATTACAGTAAGGATGAAACTACCCCTCGTATCTCATCCATCGTTATTGGGAGTTAAAAGGTTATTTAAAAGAAACCAGTTATGTTATAATGAAATCTTATAATTCATTAATTGATCTTTGTCAATGAAAATTAAAAATAAAATAAAATTAAGAAAAGAATTATTATTGTTTTTAGGTAAGTTGGTTTTGAAATATATTTTTTTTTAATGTTATTTTTTTAATTAAATTGATTAATTAAAAAATATAACATATGAATAAATGTCAAATTATGAGCTATGGTTTTTTGGGCATGTGATATTGATAAGTCATTATACAGTAACATAACCTATTTACAAATTAAGAATCTCTATGGTAAAGTGGGAATGAATCTTATTATATGTTTAACTTATATACTATTCTTTTTAAAATTAATAATAATAATCATAATTTAAAATAAATTTGTAATTTAGTTAATTTTTCTATTTCTTTTTTAAGTAACGTGATATATATTATGAAGTAAATATTTTGATGTTTATCAATATTTAATTTATATAGCTATACTAATATATAATTCATTAACTAAAATGTAAACAAGACTTTATGATTTGTTTTAAAACAACTAACCTAATATAAAAACATAATCATCTTCCATAATGGTTATGGGAAGAAAGATCAATGGTACACCAAAATATAAATCCATATTTATAGCCAAAGACCATAACTTTTCAATGACATGCAGGAAAGAAAAAATAGTTTTACATATAATTAAAGTCCTTTAGAATGCGTCCCCTTGATGGGAGTGAATCCCAAGATACATAGTGGGCTAGGGGGATGCACTCATCACCATGTTTTGGCATGAGGAATAAATGTGGGGGGTAGTGTGGCCACCCCCTACCATGCAAAAACACGTGGATTGATTTCATGGCAGAAGAGATGGTTTACGACTTGATGTGTTTTTTGGGTTGAGCGATTTGTATCCAAGGCAACGTAGGGAGGCCACAACTAAACCCCTTGTGTCAGGAGCGATGGTCAAGAGGAAAGTTGAGGGGAGGATGGCTGAAAAATATCTAGCCTTTGTGTAAATGGAGAATCTTTATATTAATTCCTAAAAAGAGCATTGATGGTTAGGTTTAATAGATTATTGTTTTGAGTGTTACATGTCTAGTTGAGATTGTGGAGCTGTTATAGAGGAACATAGGATGATCCTTGAGTGTTCAATGTTGATTTATGTATCTTGGGAGGTACTCCCACACCCTAGGGCATAGGGTTTGGGAGAATTTTGACCCACATGGGCTTTGTGGGCGAAGTACCCAAGCAGTGGGTTTTGCACCCAAAAGTTGTGAGCGCAAAACCAAGTGGATATTTGATGGTTTGATCATTGAGGGCATGTGGGGCACCCTTAAGGAGATAAGGGGCACCAAAGGCATCAATGAGGTGACATTGGTTGAATGAAAATAATTTTATGTCTCATGTTTTATGGAGTTTTAACAAATTTTAAGGTCACCTTGGAGTTATGTAATGACCCTTAGTAGTTAAGGCAAGTATGAGCTCATTCAACCACGTCACAAGTGCATTCGATCAAGAGAAAAGATCTATCTTAGGTGAACACAGATCTCAAGTGAAGTTGAGCTAGAAGGAAGAGAAAAGGATGAGTTTCTTGGTCTAGTTTTGTCTTAGGTTTTGACAGATTGATTCAAGGAGATCAATTCAAAGATATTCTGGGCATAAGTCTTGTTTTATGTGTGTGGTAAATCTATGACTAGGCCAAAGTTTTGTGTGAGAGATAAGAGGGTTGTGACCTCTCTTCTCTGCTAGAAGAATAAGTCGAGCAAGGGCCAAAGCTCTCTCCATGATAGTGCAGGGGTTACGAACTAGTTAGAGGAATTAACACACAGTTTGGGTGACTATATAACCATAGAATTGGAGGTGGTCACATGCTTGAACTTTCCTCAAGTTTGAATTTTAGCTTGGACTTGGATTACAGTCATGTATGCTTAGAACTATATCAGCTGAGGACAATAAGGTAAGTAAGGTGCTCTTTTATGTTAATTGAATGATAGGTGATGAGGTATGTTTAGTGTGTTTGAACAATAATGTTGAGTAGCCAAGGTACATTATTTTGGAGGGTTGTTAATAGCTAACTTGTAGCCCTAAGTATTGTGTACAAGTCGCAGACTTGTCACAATAAGTGGGTTGTACATTGTATGCCTTAAGGAATGACTTTTGGAGGAGTCAAAGAGTAGTAAAGTGGGCTAGTTCTTGTTCCCTAGTTCTGTGATTTATAGTGGGTCAAATTAGAGATCAGAGGGCAGCCTGAAAGCCCTAAGTCTAGTCTTATTTGGAGTAGAAGAGAGGCAAGAAGAGGGCAACAATGAATTCCCTATGTGCTAGTGTCTTTGAGGAGCAAAGGACAAATAGTGGGTAGCAGTTTTAAAGACCTTTTGATAGTGACCTTTTGGAGCAGCAAAACACGTTATAGAAGGCATCTTGTGTTCATTCATCTTGGAGTAGACAAGAATGATTGATAGAGGTGGTTGAGGAGTTGGATATGCAAGCCTCTGAAGGAGGAGAAGTTGTAGTGATCAACAAAAGAGGAGGAAAAGTACCTTCCAGATGTGTTCAAGGCATGTTGACTAAAAGGATTATGGATGCTAGCACCATTAGCAAGTAAGTCAACTGTGCTTTTTTGAAGGATAGATTGGTCATCATACTTATTGTTACCAAGCCTTATTTATTTTCTTGTATCAGGGCTTATTGTAAGGGCCATGATCCTTCGTACAGGAGCCCTAATATTGTTGTATTAAAGGTTTGTAATATAACAAGTGTTGGGTTAAAAAATTTCTTATGTACTAGTTCATTCATTGCTTTGTATTTTCTGTTGTGCAAAGTAGAAGTGTTGTGGAATTTCAGTGTGTTTGTGATCATGATCTTAGACTCAAACCTGATTCTAGAGTGTCATGGAAAAATCAACATGGTATCAGAGCTACTTTGAAGGGCTAGTGAATTAGAGTGTACACAGTGTACAACTCAAGAAGAGTTGATTCCATTGTTGTTGAAGCACTAAAAGAAATGGAAAAATTGTTAGTTGGTCTACGATTCGAGGATAGGTTGGATGGATTGTCCAACTATAGTCCTTGGAAGGAAAGGATCAAGTTGGTCTTAATGGTGAACAAGATTCAAGGAAACCAAGAAACCAATTGATCCTAAGAAGTTGGCAGTGTATGAGGAGTTCGATAGGAAGGCAAAGAAGATCATCCTAGATTGTGTAAAAGATCATTTGATACCTCATATGCCTAGGAAAAACACTGCCCATGAGTTGTGGAAATCTCTTCACGATGTGTTCCAGAATAATAACTAGAACCAATTTTTGATATTGGAGGATAAGTTAAGGAGCACCAAGATGTTGGATAGTGAAGGAGTGGCCTCATATCTAACAAGAATTTTTCAGGTTTTGAGATGGTGAGGAATGCTTTGAAATGGTTTACCGAGTAAAGTAATCCCTTCATCAAAGGGATCGTCTCTTGTGAGAAGCTGCCAGATTAGAAGGGGTTGTGGGATCACTTCATTAAGGAGGAACTATGAAACAAGGAACTTCATAAGAAGAAGAAATTTTTTTATGATAATGTGGCTCTTGCAAGGAGAATGAAGGGCGAGGAAAAGAAGGACTTGAGTAAGTTGAAGTGTTACAATTGTGGCGAATGTCGTCATTATTCGACCAAGTGTCTGAGGAAGAAGAAGGGTAAGGAGATAATTGGTGTTGTTACATCCTCCAAGCTAGATGACCTCTCGAGAAGGTTGGAGGATGAGGTTTTTCCCCTAGTTTCTCATTTCACCGAGGGTACCATCGATGAGGTTGCATGGTATGTGGATAATGGTGCATCGAAGCATATGACAAGTTCGTGTGATGTGTTTGAGACTCTAACCAAGTGGTACTCGAAGTTGCACATGATAGTTGGCGACAAGAGTCAGAAAGAGACCAAAGGATTGGGTGTCGTGTCATTCAAGATGGATTAAGGTCAGTTGTTGTGATTTCAAGATTTATTTTTTGTACCGGAGCCCAAATACATCATGTTGTCTATTTCATTGATCGAGGAGAAGGGGCTTGAGATTATTTTCCAGGATGGGAAAGAAAGACTTAGGCCTAGAGGCTCTAACTCGAATAGAGTTGTTATTGGAGTTAGGGATCATGGTCTATACTGGCTGATGGGAAAGCATATAGATCATGAGAAACAGGTGCAGGTTCTTGAGGCTCAAAGGGAGCCAAGTTCTAGTGGCAGTATGCAATTTTAGAAGGAGAATCCACAACCCAAGAAGAGTGTGTGGTCAGTTGAGAGTAAGGGGACTTCTACAGCTGGAAACAAGGAATTGTGGAATGTCATGAAGGCCTACCAAGAAAGGAAGAAGAAGAAGGAAGCTTCTACTACCAAGACGAGTGTGGTTCATTCTACAGGGTATGTTGCAGTGGTGAACTCCAGGAGTTGGGCTAGTGTCACCAACGATAATGATGATGAGATATTTCCAAGTAGTGGAAGTAACCCCCTCACTAAGAGGGAGTGTTAATTTATGTAGCTTGGTAGGTACTCCCACACTCCAGGGTACAGGGCTTGGGATAATTTTGACCCACAAGGGCTTTGTAGGCAAAGTACCCAAGCAATAGGTTTTGCAGACAAAAGTTGTGGGTGCAAAACCAAGTGGAGATTTTGATGCTTTGATCATTGAGGGAATATGGGGCACCCTTAAGGAGATAAGGGGCACCAAAGGCATCAATGGCGTGGCATTGGTCAAATGAAAAGAATTTTATGTCTCATGTTTTATGGGGTTTAAACAATTTATTAAGGTTAGCTTGGAGTTATGTAATGACCCTTGGTGGCTAAGGGAAGACTACCAAGAACTCTATAAAAGGAAGGAAAGTATGAGCCCACTCAACCACATCACAAGTGCATTTAATTAAGAGAAAAGAGTTATCTTAGGTAGTTGCAGATCTCAAGTGAGTTCGAGCTAGAAGGAAAATAAAAGGACAAGTTTCTTGGTTTGTTTTTGTCTTAGGTTATAGAAAATCGATTCAAGGATATTAGTGCGAAGATGTTCTAGGCATAAATATTGTTTTAGGTGTGTGATAAATTTGTGATCAAGCCACGGAGTTTAATGTGAGAGATAAGACGGTCGTGACCTTTGTTTTGGGCTAGAAGAAGAAGTTGAGCAAGGGTCAAAGTTCTCTCCATGACAGCGTGGGGATTTCAACCTATTTGGAGGAATTAACACACAATTTGGGTGACTGTATAACCACAGAATTGGAGTTGGATGCATGCTTGAACTTTCCTCAGGTCTGAATTGTAACTTGGACGTGGATTACAATCATGTATGTTCAGAACTATATCAGTTGAGGATATCAAGGTAAGTAAGGTTCTCTTTTATTTAATTGAATGTTAGGTGATGAGGTTTGTTTTGTGTGTTTGAACAACAGTGTTGAGTAGCCAAGGTACAATAGTTTGGAGGGTTATTAGTGGCTGACTTGTAGCCCTAAGTATTGTGGACCAGTCGCATAATTTTCACAATAAGTGGGTTGTACATTGTATACCCTAAGGATTGAATTTTGGAGGAGACAAAGAGCAGTCAAATGGGCTAGTTATTGTGCCTTACTTCTATGATTTATAGTGGGTCAAATCAGAGATAAGAAGGAAACCTCCAAGCCCTAAGTATGGTCTTGGAGCAGTTGAGAGGCAAGAAGAGGGTAGTAGTGAAGTCCCTATGTGTTGGTGTCTTTGAGGATCAAAGGACAACTAGTGGGAAGCAGTTGTGAAGATATTATGACAGTGACCTTTTGGAGCAACAAAAGACATTGTAGAAGGCAACTTATGTTCAGTCATCTTGGAGCAACCAAGAGTGATTGATAGAGGTGGTTGAGGAGCTTAAGATGCAAGCCTTATGAAGAAGTAGAAGTTGCAGTGATCAACATAAGAGGAGGAAAAGTACATGCTTGATGTGTTCAAGGTACGTGGACTGAAAGGATGATGGATGCACAACATCAGTAAGTAAGTCAAGTTTACTTTATTCGGGGACAAATTTCTCATCATAATTATTGATACCAAGCCCTAGTTATTGTCGTGTATCAATGCTTATTGCAAGGGTCATGATATATGGTACGACAACCTTAAGATTGTTGTATTAATTTTTTGTAATATAACAAGTGTTGGGTTAAAATTTACTAGTTGATTCATTGTTGTGTATTTTCCATTATGCAAAGTAGATGTTTTGTGGCATTTGAGTGTGTTTGTGATAGTGATCTTAAACTCATACCTTATTCTTGAGTGTCGTGGGAAAATCATCATTCAGTTCCATGAACATTGAAGTGGCCTCTCGAGTCTTAAATTCGACTCTTCTCTCAGCTTGCATGTTTTTGATACATATTGTGTTGTGTAGGTTCTTTGTTAATTTTCATGGTTTCTCTTTGAAAGTGTTTTGGCATGTCTTTGGGAGGGGTTTTATCTATATCTAGGGTATTTTTTATGCATGTAGTGGTTTGTTAGAGTTACTGGGTTGTCATTTCAAAGTTAACCTTGGTTTTATATTCATTATATTCCCTTTCTACTCGCACTCTGTTGGTTGTGGTCAATTTTAGTTTACTTTGGGCTATCGTTATGTTCACCTTGTTCTTTTAGCATCTGGGTTGTTGGTAATCTGGGTTTTGAGTCTTCAAGGAAATATATTTGATGTTTCTCCTCGATGGTTGTTATTAACCCATTTTTTTTGGCAACACCCTTTTGTTCATGGTCTCCTTTTTGGGATTATGTGGTCTCTTTATTGTATCCTAGCTCTATCACCCTCTGATTTTCTGGTATTTTATCTAGTTTTGGATTGAGTTCTTTGGGCATAAACCCCACGTGTTATTTATACTTTCCTGACATGCAACGCCAGCACATGCGAAGTAAGCGTTGGGGGCGTGGGAGAGGGGAAGGTCGTGGTCCCCAGGTTCGTAATCAAGCCTAATAGTAGGTCCAAGAAGCCACTAACACTTACCATGAAATTGCCCCCCCGAAACTCAGAGTGAAATTTTCAAGTAGGAGTCTCTTAATTTTTGTAACAGACAAGCCCTATCAGATTTAGAGATCTTGGAAGATGTTTCTGCTTGGAATCCTAACTTGGGGCATACCTAGGGAAGAAGGAAACATTATTTCACTACCATAGCTCTGTATTAGCAGATGAAGACCCTGTTGGGGAGGGTATTGAAGGACAAGCAGACAAAAAGATACAATACCTTTTCTATTCTGTCGAATGTTAGAAGGGTCCAACATAACCAGCGGATTTTCTTAGAGAGGACTGATGCAAGGTTGACACACATTGAGCTTCATTTTTAGTGTGAACCTGCTCATCATGCCTCTTTAGGTTTTGGTGTTAGGGATCTGACTCCTATCACTTCCTGAGATTCTTGAGTCTGAATGTTTATGTTAAGTTTTTGGTATTACAACATTGTAGTAGATACTTTAGTGATGCTAAAATTGCTATAAATTTTAATTTTTTTGGACAAATTATTATTGGTACAAACATATATGGTTTCTCACTAGGCAAGTTGATACTACCTACTCAATGGCATGTTTGATGATGTTTCTAGCTCGATGTATGTTTTTTCCATGATATTTTGAGGCGATACAACTTAAACTTACAAAAAAAGTCCTTTAGAATGTGTCGTGTTAGAAGTGAAAGGAACCTGGTTTTATCTTAAAACACAACACAAAAATGTTGAGAGAAGTTTATGTTTGGTATGATGAGAGGTGTCAAACATGCCAATGTTAGTAAGGTTTTTCCAAAGAGGTGGTCTCTACGAAAATTCTAATGTCAATTTCTCAACAAAAGTTAGGCCATTATTCTCATCTTTGTAGTATAGGAAAGATGGATTGAACGAATTTTCTATATTATGGGATAAAGAATAATATTGTGATGAATCTTTTTGCTTGGTAACATTTATAAAGTTTATATGAATTTATTATGTTCACATAGAATATATAAATTGAATTAATTTTCGAAATGTTTCAATGTTAAATAATTTAGACAATTTAAAATAAGTTTTTTTTTAGGAACATTAGGAAAATTACAAAGTCCAAAATAAAAGGAGGGAAGATGTGGACTAGATATTATAATAATACATTTTATAGTTGGAATTATAAGATTTTCTTCCCAAACTTATGATTACAAATTAAGACTTTGACAAAAGAAGAAGGATATAAAAGAAATTGGGATGTTATTCAATCCCTCTATTTCCAAATTAAATTTTGATGGAGCTTTGAAAAGGAACCTAAGTTGTGTCAGGGTAGGAGGCATTATAACAGGGGGGAATCCACTTTTGTCTTTGAATATACCGCAAACAATGAATTACAAATAATGTGGTAAATTCATGACATGCACAAAAGACATGCACTTTAACATTAATGAAGATTAGCATGTCTTAACAAAAAAAATTCTAACCAAGCCCCCAATTGCATGGAACTAGTTAAATGCCAAGTAATTTTGGCAACAATTAATTGAACTAATCCATTGGCTAGGTATGTAATTAAGTTATTGAAAGGGATTCCATGTTAATAGTAAACAAGGTGGGAATTATGATGAAGGATAACATGAAATCAAATTTATGCATTTAATCATTGTTAATATAGAGCATTAATTTATTAGATTCCTTTCAAAATATTATATATAATCATGTCCATAGATTGGGCAACAATGTAGCAGATAGATTGGGCAACAATGTAGCAAATAAGCTTGTCGACTTGCATTCTTGAGTAGATTGGGAACGTGGACCTTTATTTGATATGATGACCAAAAATCAAAGAGAATGAAATCTTTAATAAATTAAGAAAATTAGTCAAGAAAGATGATCATTTTGCCAATAATATCATGTATCAAACATCCCCCAACTAACTAATAATAAGGGATGATGGGAAGCTATCACAATTTTGGTTTATGGGCTAGAGAGAAACACAACACTTCAACAAATAACAATGGATCATGACTGGTTAGGTGGTCACTCTTATTTATGAAGACACCTAATGTAAGAACTTGCTTATCTCTAGGGACTACTGAAGCCTTTAGATATCACTGATGAAATTATATTATAGAATCTCATTTATCTTATTTTTACCATAAACTACGGTTCATCAACGATTTTTAAGTATAGTTTAAATATAATTTATTGCAGGAAAATAGAACCTATTAATATATAAAAAAAATAAAAAATTGTTAACTTTTGACCAGTCTAAGTTACTTCTGGTTCTCAATCCATATCTATTATTTTTTAAGTACCTTTTGCACTCCACTAGATTTTATGGAAATTTTTTACTCCATGGTAAGTTATGACTCCACACTATTTTAAGTTGTATATGATTTTGTTAGACTTTTAAGTTGATATGATTTTGTTAGTCTCAAACAATCTATAATTAGTTGATACTTTGGATTTGCCTTTAAGTTGAGATTATACACCTCAGAAATTACCGACCCGGGGATTGCAATATTTGTGGAAGTTCAGAACAAGAGGATGAAGAGAAAGTTACAGAATGATAATGTGGCTACATAAGTTTCAATGGGCCGATGTAGTTTAGTAGTGAAACGAAACGAAATGACACGAGCGGCCAACAAGAGATGAGATTTAAAAAAACAAAAAAAAACCTTTATTACCAAAATTTTGTTTTCTTTGAACCCAGAGAATTGCAATCAATTCATTCATTTACAAAATACATCCATAATATACAACTTATATTCTGGCGGTCGGGTGGCCCGCATCCTGCAGCACCAACAGGTCATCGATCCCTTTCCCTGTGCCTCTCTATCGTGACCCAACTGAACTGTGCTGTGTTTCAATTTCAGCTTGGAGCCTAACAGCTGAGATACACCGTCCTTTAAATCTGTTTTCTTTCAGTTTACTGCTGCTTCAGCGGGTGATCGATCCCTCTCCGTATTCCTCTCTATCGTGACGGAATTGAATTGAATTTCAATTTCAGTTTGGGGTCCAACAGCTGAGAAACATCACGCATCTCAATGAATCATCCTTCAACTCTGCTTTCTTTGATTTTGTTACTTCTTCTTGAAGACGAGGAGTCAGCTTCGCTCCAGAAACAGGAGAAGCAATGGCAGATTTCAGGGCAACAGCACCAACGCTAGTGGCAGAAGCAATCGCAAAAGTATTTGGAGAAATAGACAGTAACTTGGGCGTTGTTAGTAGGTTCTTGAAATTAAAGGCCCTCTGATCTGTGAAGATTCTGAAACCCTCGATTGCTCCCATAGCCGCCATACAAGAAGCCCTCTTTGAAATAGAATTCATCTTTCTTTCTTCCTTTCTGGATTTAGATTTGGACTGGTATAGCTAACAAAACTTAACAACAATAGCAATTGTGAAGTTGCAGACTGAGATTGCACTTAAGATTGAGTTCTGTATTTATGTGTGTGTATGTTACCTACAAAGCCAGGAAGCAGGGAAGCTTACACCGTATAAAACCAAAACCAGCGGTATATGATAAAATATTTAGTTCATTCGATAGGCTGATGTCGGGAATCCAGTTCAATCTGTTGCTGGTTTTTCATTTGGCTGTTGTGGGCGCTTTCTGGTTGTAAGTGTCGTTTTGCTCATGAAAACAATACCGTAGAAAATGCGGTTTTGGTAAAAGGTGGGCGCCCGTTTCCAAATCCTGCCGAGCTTGTCCGTACTCGTCATGTCCATCCCATCCAACATATATATTTAATATAATATTTAGCCGTAGTCTAACCCTTATGTTTTTTGTTTTGGAAGTTATGAAAATTCAAGTCATATTTTAAAAAAATTTGGCAGAAATTTATTTAATTTTTTTGTAAATCTAAGTAAAGTTGTCAAATTTCATAATTTTAGTCGTATTAGAAGTTTTTGATGGGGCTGAATCTATTTCCACCATCAAAAACATGATTTAAACACTACTTATACAAGATTCCAACCACTTTTGATTGTCCGAGCAATTCCTCGGCTTCCATAAACGACTCCACTTATTTTATCTATAAAGTTATTCACTTAGTGAGTATCCAAAATTCCCTTTGTGGCAGGAATCTCGTGGTCAAGGCAACAAAATGAGTGGAAGCCTAGAGATTCATCCACTTCTTTAGTAATAAAAAATTGTAAAAAAATATATATTTTAATTAAAAAATTAAAATAGTTATATATTTTTATTAAAAGATATATATATAAAAGCAATCATCTACAAAATGTTTATAAATTACAATGCTAATAAATTTATAAAATTATTATATATTTTATTAAAAAATTATTTATATATATATACAAATTGAAGGTCATAGGTTCAAAACCAAAGGGATAAAGTATGTTTGCCTTCCTAGACTGCTACGCTACCTAGAGGTGGGTCCCTTGTTCCACAAAAATGAGGATCTTATACACCAAATTAGTGTTTGGTTTCCTTGTCCTACAAACATGGGGATCTCATACACCAAATTAATGACCTTAAAATTAGATAATAATAATATAATTTTTAAAAGAAATAACCTATGAATTGTTTATAAAATGTAATTTCTAATATATTATAAAATCATCCTTTATAAATTCAATATAACTATTGACTAAATTATATATATATATATATATATATAGTTAGTTAGTTTGTATAAACCAGGGGATCTCATACACCAAATTAATGACCTTAAAATTGGATAATAATAATAATATAATTGTTAAAAGTAATCACTTTTGAGTTGTTTATAAAATGTAATTTCTAATATATTATAAAATCATCTTTTATAAATTCAATATAACTATAAACCAGGGAATCTCATACACCAAATTAATGGCCTTAAAATTGGATAATAATAATAATATAATTGTTAAAAGTAATCACCTTTGAATTGTTTATAAAATGTAATTTCTAATATATTATAAAATCATCCTTTATAAATTCAATATAACTATTGACTAAATTATAATTATATATATATATATATATAGAGAGAGAGAGAGAGAGAGAAAGAGAGAGTTTGTATAAAATTAATTTATTATTGTCATGATATTCTTTTTGTAAATTGATAATGTTTATATTCATAAACAAAAAAGAGAGTTATCACCATTTTCACCATAGAGCAAAAATAATCAAGATCACTAACTTCCACAATAACATCTGTAAAATATGCACAACAAGCTTACACTCCATATAGCCACCCAACTATAGACAAAGACATCCAAGAACCATGAAGAGCTCCAACAAAGGAAACAACATATATCAATAAGAATGATAGCTAAGTTTAGTAGGAAACCTCACCCAAAGATAACACTAGTCCATATGTTTTGTGATCCAAATAATACTCAGCCAACATCAGAATGAGTCATCCATAAACCATAAGTCACATTTCAAGAGAGTAGAGGCAAGATAAAAGCGTGTTGCAAAGTGTGCCAACTCAAAAAAAAATGCAACGAAACACTAAGTTGACCATAAAAACCAGTAGCAAATAATGCTCCACAAATAAGCATATAAGTAGTATCAAGCAACCCAACATAGAAGAACGACCATCACTGAATCAGGAACATAGTGTCAAAAACAGAGTCCCTCAATCGTGCACAGAAGGCAAAAGGTACCCACTTTAGCTCCGAGGACTCTAAAACATTGCATGATGACATTTGACAGGCAATGAGCACAATAATATAACATTTCACTTTAGGCCCAAGACAGTGAGCAAACCTCCATATAGAAACCATAGTTATAGGTTGCATAAGCCAAAATATTGTATAGCCAAAAATCAATGAAGCCCACTACCATCAATCCTGATAAGAGGAAAGGTTAGTAGGAGTTTGACCATGATCAACTGGAGGATCGGTGAGGTCACGTAAAGCAGAGTTACTCACCAAGAAGCCTTCTACACACCCCAAGTGAGAGTCTACATTATCCAAACAAAGCCCGAGATTGCAAAGCATTCATTTTATATCTTCCAAAGAGGAGAAAATATTATAGTTCTCCACTTTTTTATGTTTGAATAATAAGGGTAACAGAGTGTCCATTTTCTGGTGTAAGGCCAACGAATTCAAGAAGTGAAGCCTTCTCTTCCTAAATCTACCAGGGCCTGGAACCCATTTCATACCTTCACCTGCCAATTCAAAATCTGAATGATAAGGCCTATCCCTTGCCTCTTTTATCTCCAACAATAAAATCTCCCTCCTAACCTCCAAAGGAACAAAATAAAAAATAGTAGCTATAAATTCAAAGAAAAAGGTTGGCTTATTTTCATTCTGACATTACCTCCACCACCTCTCCTACTAGCCATCCTCTGTCTAGGAGCCATTGAAACAACAACCAAGGAACACTAAACAAGGGAACGAAAATGACTTATGCCTTTAAAGTAATGAAAGGGACGAATTACAACACCCTAACTTCTAGACCTTAATATTACCAAATCATCCCCCAAGCACCAAAAAATAGAACCAAATTCTAACAAATTATTAATCTCCCTACATCTCAAAGGCACAGCATAATCCCACCGCCAAATGAGGAATTCATTAAAACAAGGATCTAAGATAAAGTGGCTAATGCAATACTTAAGTACCTTAATTTTTTCAAGTAGCGCTAAACTCTAAATATAAGTACCAAAGTGAAACAAGACAAATAGTCGAAAATCTAGGGCATAAGACCCAAACCTTAAAACTTTTTGAGCGCAAAAACCATGGGAACAAATATAGGTATCCCAAAGAACTATCACCTATAAAGACTAAATTCAACAAAGAAGTGGATAAACAACCTTTAAGAGAGCATACAAGTGAGATATATAGACAAACTTGCCAAGATCATAGCACCAATCCAGAAAAGGGGAAACGACAATTTTAATAAATGAATGGTCTAACCAGAGGAGAGTGACGAAACCTGATACATACTAGCTGAGAACATAAGCTACTAAGCCCCCCCAGAAAGTAGCAACTCAAACAAAAGAACACCAACTTAATACAAATAAGGGAGGATGAGGAGTAGACCTCGCCTCCTTTTGCACATACCTTGTACTTCGGAAAACCCACCATCTACATAGTGAATTTAAAGCATTGAAACCAATTGTTCATCTTCCCATGATCCTCAAAAGACTCTAGCCACTCCATTATGCAGATTAGACACTTGGTAGGTTGGCACACCATCCAAAGCCATGATTGAGCCCCCATCAGGGTTATTATTATCATGATATTAATAATGAAAAAATACAAAAAATTATATGTAATATCAAAATAAAATATTTTAATAAACATTCATATAATTTATCGGGTTGGATCATTATATTGTTTTTCATCCATCTCGATGCATTCGGAGTAGAAAAAATGGAGGAATCAACTCATGGGACCTTTTTTACTAGCGGGGCCCAGTTTGGCGAAATGGGGTCTGAAACCTTCCGGGAGCATTTTGAGGCATCAAACGACTTTTTTGGGGGTATAAATATGCTGCTTTTTTGTGGCTCCTTTTCATGATGTTCTACACACGAATATATTTCCAACAATGAAAGAAGCGCGTCAATCAGAGTTTGTATGCAAAAGTTATGCCACTCAGAAGTTGACCTTCCTGTTTTCACACCTATAGTTCGAGAGGATGCCACGTCAGAACCCATTATTCATGGAAAAGGGGCTAGCCACTTTTTTTGATGTAAAATACTCTAAAAGAGTCTATATTGTAACTCTAGTTAAGAGTTGATGTAGTCAAACTTAACCACTAGTAGGCTACTGAGTTGTGTTATAACTGGGCCACTAGGAGGAAGAGGCATTACATTTTTTCGAGAGCATTTTGTTCCATATATGAGAAAAGGTAGCCAGGAGAGATAGGAGGTAGAGCACACAGAGGATTTGTGCACTGTAGCAGCCCACAGGCTACAGGCATTCTTTATACCTGCAACCATATTTCTAGATAGAGAAAGAGAACAAAGCAACCTCACCTTCCAACTAGGTTTTCTCATGAAAGGGTTTTTCATAGCATATTTTGTGTCTTATGTGCGTGTGTGAGCTTATGTTTTCATTCTCTATTTTTCTACATATTTTCCATTCACATGCATGCACTAATTACAGTTAAACCTACAGATCTTAAAGTTTAATAAAATTGTAATAGTGTAGGATCTCAGATTTTAATATAATATTATCAGATTTGTTGTGACGAACTATCCAGTGGAATATCCACAACAATTTACAGATCAATAATAAATCATATATTTCATGTATACATATTGAATACTACATTTTGAATTTATTAGCATATCAAAATTGTGTTCAACCATAAGAATCGACATCCTTTCAACCCACAAGCACATTTACTATATTCATTGTCAACTTCATTAAAACATAAAAAATTGTAGTAAACATTAAGGTCTTTGTTGAAACTCAATAATTGTATGAAAAGTTAAAACACTATTAGATTCATGAGATCGAAGTCTTTGTTGAAAGTTAATAGTTCTATGAAAAGTTAAAACACTATTAGATTCATGAAGAGAGCTTACATTTTGTGTAAGCTAATGAATATGCAAAATTGCAAATCTATCATGATTAAATCAATTGTTTATTATATATGCTAAGATGTCTATGATTTAGATCATTCTAAGATCCATACAAGAATAATGTTAAACGACATCATTTATCAACACCACCATGTTATTCTTATTGAGGATATTGATTCTTCACTTTATCTTTCAAACCATGCAAAAATGCATGCTAGATTGGAAGTTAGAGTATAATCCAAGTGCATAGATAGGATTATAACAACAACATAGCTTGCTTAAGAATTTATATAATTTAATTATTTTATTTAATATTAGAAATTGTTTTAATGATAATGGTTTTTTTTTCTATTTTTAAATTTATTAAAAATTTACTAACCATATTATAGTGGTGTTTGTGTAGTTGGAAAATGTTAATTTTCTTAACGTATATTAAATTTCCCATTCATATATTGTTAGAAGTTGTTAACTATTTCTGTATATTTTTGGGATAATAGATAAAATTGGTTCCTTTGGTTGGTTTGTTTTTCTTAATCTAAGTTTTTGGAAAAAACATATAAAAGGAATTTGTATGTTCTTATAACGTGGATGACATGTAAGCTTATAAAGGAAATATGAAAACATAAAACAAATTGAGAATGAGTTGAATGGTTGGATAATGTATGTCTGTGAATTGGTTGTTGTAAATCTCACTTGAATAATAAGAATACTGATTATCAATGCCTCGTGGATGTTTCCCTCACAAGGATGGTTTTACCACGTAAAACACTGTGTCAATTTATGTGTTTGATTGTTTTGCTATCTTGTTTATTTTCCATTATTTTATGTAATTTCAATTTATTTGTAGGTTATGCTTTCACTGCTCAACTCAACAAGTGGTATCAAAGCTTTCGGGAAAATTTTGTGTTAATGGCGAAGATGCAAAGTGCAAAGTTTGAAATCAAAAAGTTCAATGGAAATAATAGCTTTGAGCTATGGAAGGTTAAGATGTAGGATATGCTCGTGCAACAAGGAGTCACAAAGGCATTGCTAGGCAGGGCAAAGAAAGTCGTGGGCATGGATAATGACGACTAGGAGGACATGGATGTAAGAGCCCTCAGTGTTATTCATATGTGCTTGGTAGATGATGTGTTATTTAACATTGTTGGAGAGAAAACAACTACGGGCTTATGGACCAAGTTAGAAAGCCTTTATATGATGAAGTCTTTGAAAAACATAATCTACTTGAAGCGGTAGTTATATAGTTTGTGGATGAAGGAAGGTACAAAGATATCTAATCAATTAAATTCTCTCAATACTCTTTTATGTTAGTTGTCTAGTATAGATGTAAATCTCGAAGGGGAAGACAAAGCAATTACACTATTGTGTTCTCTGCTTGAGTTTTGGGATCACTTTGTAACCTCTATCACTTTTAGTTCTACTGATACCATTGAATTTGATGCTATTGTGGAAAGTTTATTGTCTAAGGAAACTCGACAAAAATCTAGCCTTGAAACCTCAATATCATAAGCAATTGTGGCAAGAGGTGGATCAAAAGAAAAAGATCAAAATTCGAGAGACACATCAAGATCGAAGTCAAGAGTCAAGAAGAGTAAGTTAAAGTGTTGGTATTGTAACAAATCAGGGCATCTTAAGAAGGATTGATGGAAAATAAAGGAACAAGCTGCTAAAAAGGACTTTATAAAGGAAGATAATTCAACTTAAAATAGTGTAGGTATTGTTAATGAGGTATTGTCCACTTCTATTGTTTCTAACATCATCATAATTAGTTGCTAGATTATGGTGCTTCCCATCATATGTGTATTCATGGGAATTGGTTCTCTTCATATCAATATATTGATGACAATGTGGTTTTCATGGGTAATGATATTACATGCAAAATTGTCGAGATTGGTAATATTAGGATTAAAATGTATGATGGTACTGTTAGAACGTTAACAGAGGTGAGGCATGTACCTGAGCTTAGAAAAAACTTAATATCTTTGGGAGTCTTAGTCATGAAGGCTAAAAGGTTTGGGAACATTTATAAGCTTGAAGAAAGGACAAAAATAGATCATGCAACAATAGAATTTGAAGATGCAAGTGACTCTACTTGTTTATGGCATCAACACTTCGGTCATATGAGCGAGAAAGGGTTAAAGGTATTGGTTGATCGTAAGTTACTTCTAAGCTTGAAATCTTTGAATTTGAATTTCTGTGAGCATTGTATATGGAAAGCAACCTAGACATAAATTTTAAATAGGAAAACATGTTAGTAAAGGTATCCTTGATTACATCCATTCAGATCTTTGGGGACCATCTCCTAAAGTCTCTTTTGTAGGATCTTCATATTTAGTAACATTTATAGATGATTACTCTAGAAAGGTGAGGATTTATTTATTGAAAAGAAAAGCTGATGTATTTGATGCTTTTAAGTAGTATAGAGATTTGGTTGAAAAAGCACTCGCAAGCGAATTAAAAGTTTGAGAATTGACAATGGAACTGAGTTTACTTCAATGGAATTTGAAAATTATTACAAGGAAGCTAGGATCGAAAGACATAAAATCATTACAAGCATTAGTTATGGAATTGATATATCTCATATATGTTGGCCTTGAAACATGAGGAAAGATGGTGATGGGGGCATTATATCTCATCGCTGCAGGTAAGTTGCCTTTGCTCCTAATTCTAAAAAATTCTATATTAATTAGTTGAATAGAGGTGTGTTGATTATAAATCGCATAATTGATCTAATTAGTTGCATGTTTTAATTTCGGGGTTGTTACATATGGTATCAGAAAGGGTTTCGACTCTGTGATCTCTAGGTAAAAGTTTGAGAAAAATACTTAATTAAATTCATCAATCAATTTGATTGCAATAACAAAGAGAAATTTAATCCATATAGGCTTGAAAGATAAATACCATTTCTATTTTTTACAATAATTATTATATATAAATTATTAAATAAATATCATTACTTTTAATACAGTAGATAAACTTTCTTTATTTAAATCATTAAATATAAACCTTGGTCACTTCTTGTTTGCATGTAATGATATACATGCGTAACCTTGAATATACTATTATAAACTTTGGGCACTTCTTATTTACATGTAACTATATACATGTGTAATTTTGAATCTTTTATTATAATTTTAATTTAAAAAAATTATATAAAAAATAAACTATATTTTTAATATATTATAATTTTTTTTTATCCTACCATTAAAACCAACAAAAGTTAAGCATTATATTATTTGGATAAAAATAAAGTTGTTTTTATCCTTAGAAAATCTTTTTAGTTGAGCGCACAACCCATAATTTATTTATTTAATTGATTCTTTTAAGTTGGGTTCGTGGTTGATTACTAATTGCTGCCATTTTGTATTTTAATATACTTTCTTTTTCATGGAGGCCTAAATTTTGTTCAGAAAGCCAGAATAGTGTCGAGGACAAACAATGTCTTGATTTTAATCCTACTTTGACATCGGGAAATCAAAAAGGCCACCGATAATTTAATGTGATGAGTAGAATGCAGAAAATTAATTGTAAGACTCAAGTTCCATCATGTTTCCTTGCAAATCTATCCAACTGCGAAAGATTTTTCAGGTTAAGTTTATTTGTAGATCTTCTCCTTTGAGTGGAAGACCAGTGTTACAAAAACATCACCATCTCTGGGAGCCATCTCATGTCCAACTCCTAAATTCTCACAAAAACATTCACTGGCTTGCAACCTCCTTTCTTGACCTCTCTTCAAATCAGTTACGTTCTATTGTTAATGTTTGCGTGCTTGTTCACTTTCAAGAAAAGCAAGAATGTTGGGCTGCCCCCTTTAACTTAATGATGAGAAGGGGTTATGGTAGATGAATTCATATTTCAACAAATGAAACTAGCAAAAAAGTTGTTTATATCTACAAACAACAACCCATCATTACAATTAACAAAATACTCCAATTTACCAATCACTAAAACTTACATTGACTGGATTCTAACCCTTTCAAAAAGTTTACTTTAATTTAGCTATATGTAAACTAAGTAACAGGAACTAGCTACTATGTAACACTTATTTAAATATAAAATAATACAATATAATAATACAATCCATTTAGCTCACAATGTTCGTAGAACACAATTCCATCCAATATAATCACGTTGGCTTGGTTTCTATTTCTAACTTTTCATTTGTTTGTAGGTGCTTTCTACTTACCATTAGGTGTAAGGTTTATGTTTCTGTTGAAGCCCCGAAAATCGGGTCGACAACAAGGGGGATACCCGCCCGGTCCGGACCTTGGTTGGCAGCTCCTTATCTGTTTGGTATAGCGGGTCCAACTGGGGATAATGGGACCAGTTTCCCAATCTATGGGTGTGTGTGTGTAGAATTGGTTGTTGCTGATCTAACAGTAACTATCTAAACTATTCTAATTCAAACTTTAATCTAATTCTATACTAGTGTAATCTAATAAAAACAGCACATCTAATCTATGCTAACCCGAGATGTAACTCTTCTATTATGCGATCTAAAGAGATTTCATATAACAACTGGTAATAAAGATGATTCAGTGATTATAAGAAAGGAAATCAATTAAGATGAACTATTTCGCATAAAAAGTTAGGCAAAACAGTTATGAACAACATATCGCATAATAAGCTATTCATACATTAAACATAAATAAATAGCTACCACCGTACAAAAGTGCCAAATGGTAACTCAAGCATTCATGCAATAACATATAAACAACTAAAAATTGTATATCACTTTAACATATAAGCAGAAATGGTCAAGAGATAAAAGTACCATTTATGACTGGTCCTACTCATAAGCTTCAAGCAATAATGATTTATTTCTCCTTGCTCTAACATCTACTAAGAGTACAGAAGTGCAACATCAGTAGCAGATATCAAATGCAAACATCAACAAATCTTGATCCATTCATTCACCAAAACCTCCTTGGAGGGTGCAAAAGTGCATGTTCTGAGGACAAGTTTTTGATAAATTATTGGACCCCTCTCTAAATGCATGAGAAGGGTTTAAATACTACTAACTAAATAACTTAATTACACATATTCAGGATATGGTTTAAATGATCGCCCTTTTTCTAAGCAAAATTATTTCTAAAAATTAAATCTAATATCTAACTATTTCTGCATTTGCTCCTTAATGTTGCGAGCATTCAATATTTGCCTGGGTAGAGTCGGCTGACTGCCTTCCGCTTTTGGTTGAGCTAAGCAAACAGAAATGGCAAGCGCTGGCACCATTTTTTTCCAGCAAAATAGCAGATATGCTTTGAGAATCATCTCTGGCTATGTGGATTTACTGTGTATGCTCAGTAATAACCCAAATTCCACTTGGTTAACCCTCAAATTGCCTCTGCCTTTGCCTTCTTGCGTTTCCGAGCTTACGAGTGACTAAGCAGTTAGGGACTTTGCTTTTTGAGCAATTTTCGCGCATCGAAAACTGCCTCCGTTCTTTGATCCGGGCCTTTCTGGTGCGTTTTTCGCCTTTAGCGCCTTTCCTTCATCGAGTATAAGCTTTACAATTTTGCAAACATATTGCTTTTGTGAGCTTCTAACCTTGAGCGTTAAATCGCCTGTTGATATCAGCATTGTTCAACTATTCATTAAACCATGGCTCTGACTGATAGATCTGTAATGGATAGCTCAGCAGTGCTCTAGAATTCGCGGCTCTGTTGCATGCGGTATCCGTTCATGAGGGAATTTATTCTCTGCTTCCGAGCATTTGAGCTTTATCCTTTTTCCTTAATCGCTCCCTGCACATTGCTTCATATTGTTTCTGTTTTTTATTCCTGCAGTTCATACATAAGGAGAGAGTAATGATAATAAAAATTGACAAGAAAGCTCTGAGTTCTACGGATGTACCAAAACATGCTGCCTGACGTGAACTAACTCTTCGAAAAACACAAAACTGTCTTTCATTAACACTTGGCGTACATTCATTAATTTTCATTAACGCACGTATTCAATTTTTCTTGAATGTTGAGCCGGGGAAAATCTGCGATGGACGATCTCTGCGATTCGCATCGCAGCATCGCATCATCGCGTTTTCATCAAGATGTGTTATCGCAGGGTTGACCGATCACGCCGATCGCAGGATTACGGATTGCTGTTTCGCGCGATCGCAAGATCGCCGATCGCAGTATCGCATTATCGCAGGATCGCAGATTGTTACAATTCGTTAAATAATTATGTGCTGTTTTTGCGATGTTGCGATATGCGATGTCGCATATCGGCCATCGGCGATTTCTTAAAATTTTTGTTTGTGAGCGTTTCTTAATGCATGCGATGCGATGGATTTCGCGTCGCATTTTCGCAGTTTATCATTCTACTCACAAGGAAATGTCCTATCTTCTTTGCGCGATGCGATATTTTCTTAAGGAGTATAATACATGAGTTTTAATTGAATTTTTTGAATTTTTTGCTAAGGGTCCCCACTTACCTAGTGTTATTGCTAATACTAAATAAGGAGGGGGGTTGTTGGTGGCCACAACAATTGGCGATTCACTTGGAAGAACCAGTTATCTCTGTTTTCCTATTGAATTTTTCAAACTTCCAAAACAGAAAATTTTTCAGAAAATTAAACTTTGTTATGGACAGATAGAGTACATTATGCTTTAAACTGTCAATGATATTTTGTTTCAACCTTTTTTCTATTCTAATTATTTGCTTCCTCAGGCTAGTCCTTGTATTCACATCAGCCATTACTTGGTCTTGTAAAGATAAAATAAAGTCTCCTCTATAAACCAGTTTTAAATATGCTCATTTGTCGTAGGTAGAGCCTCTGCTGCCAGCAGGCGTTTATAGCCTCGACAGGGTTACCTGTTACCCAGCAATGATCCTGTATCCTACTTAGGGTGACCTACAACTTTCAAAGAAAAATCCATATTTACACTTATTGCTTTGATTTTCTTTTTATTCTTAAAGAACAATGTCTTGGTTTGGTAGCCAAATTATAACACTGTCACTCACTTGATTCATAACTTTGCTGAACAAGCTGGCTCGTTATGAGACCCATTGTCTTTTGATTGCAACAATCTTGAGTCATTGCCCTGTTGTGGTAAACAATATTGGCAAAATCAGCAAGTTATGATATCTGTGATCATGATAAGCCGGCTCGTGATGAGACCTCTTATTCTTCAAGATATAGTGTATTCTTGGATTATCCCTCTGAAAGCTGCGATTCTCCTTAGCAGGGAGGAAGTCATCGTTTCCTTAAGATAGCTCTGGACGACAATAATAGAGTTTTTGGGAACAGCTGTTCTACAGAGAATCTTCATTTTGTTATTGATACCTTTCATTATGCTGATATAAAACAATTTCTTCACTAAAGGTTGCTTTCATCAAATTCCTTGAAGTTGAAACTCGTATCATATCTAGAGTAAAGTTTTTAATTGTATCTGTCAATAATAAAGATCAATTTTCCAAAAGATTTGCTATTTATACAAGCGAAAAGCTCAAAATCTGAAAGAGAATTGGTGTCTTTTTCGTAAATACCTAATGTAACCACTCACAACTGGTTTTATTATGAAAAGAAAAACTATTCTACCAAAAATAGAAGAATAATCTTCTATGGAAAATATTTCTTGAGAATTTGTCCATTAACAGGCAAAGGATCCCTCCTACCTGCTAAATCCTATAACACAAATGTTGATGGACCTATGACTTCAACAATTTGAAAAGGACCAAGCCACATCCTTTGAAATTTTGTGTGTTTTCCCTTTTTTTCATGAGCCTTATCCCACTTTAAAACTAAATCTCCCATCTGAAAATCTTTTCTGGTTATTATGTTTGAATCAAAAGAGGATTTTACAAGCGCTTGATGATGAGCATGCGTTTTCTTAGCTTGTTCTCGTTGTTCTTCTAATTTAATTATTTCCATTTGTCTCAGCTGTAAGGAGGAAGTGGGTACTTCATCAATGTATTGTACTGAAGACAAAGAGGGAATGGCTAAGTGAGTTGGAAGAACCACTTCTTTCCCATAAACTAAATTAAAGGGAGAAGTGTCAATTGAAGCTTTTTGCGTTATCCTATTTGTCCATAAAGCATATACCAAAGCTTTGTGCCAATTCTTTTGATTCTGGTCAACCGTTCTTTTAATAATCCTGATTAGGTTTTTATTGGTTGACTCAGCTAGCCCATTACCTTGCGGATAGTAATTGGCTGAATATTTAAGTTTGAATCCTCTTTTAAGTGAAAAGTCAGTCATTGCATTTCCAGAAAAGTATGATGCATTGTCAAACATTAAAGAAGATGGCAATCCAAACCTAGTGATTATAAATTGATCTATGAATTCAATAATATTTTCAGAATTAGCTGTCTTGAGCGGAACTGCTTCTACCCATTTTGTGAAATAATCTGTTGCCGTGAGGATGTATCTATGTTGCTTAGAAGAGTGAGGAACGATCTCACCTATTATGTCCAAGCCCCACTGACTGAAAGGTTGCTCGATGTTTACTGGCTGTAGTGGCAGGGACGACTTCTTTTGTCTTCCAGCGGTAGTTTAGCAGACTTGACATTTCCTCACGTAACTGTGTGAGCCTTTGAACAGCGTGGGCCAGTAATATCTTGCACGTAAGATTTTATGTGCAGTAGCATCTCCAACATAGTGTCCGCCTGTTGGCCCATCATGGAGTTCTTGTAAAACTTTTTCAGCTTCAGTTTTTTCAAGACACCTAAGAAGAACAGAATCATAATTTTTTCTGAAAAGAATATCATTTATGAGCTGATATTGTTTAGCTTTCAATCTTAGAGCTCTTTTCTTAGTATGATCAAGGTGTGAAGGAGCATACCCGTTCCTAAGATAATAAATGATATCAGCATATAATGATTCTGCATCGTTTAGGCTTACCTCACCCATTTGTACCTCTTCAGATGGAGTTTCAGAAATTTGCGATGCTCCGGCTAGCATTTTGCAGAAGCCTTGACCTCTTACAATGTTTGCTGGTTTGATCTCAAGGTCGTATTCCTGTAAGGCAGTAACCCAATTGGCCCTTTTCTCACCCACATCCCTCTGCACTAGAAGATTCCTTACCGTTGGAAATGGTACTATGATCTTAGTATGGGTTTTAAGTAAGAAAGGTCTGAAGTACTTGACCGCTTTGAAGACAGCATAAGCCTGTTTCTCCATGTCAGAATAATTGAGTTCGGCACCTTGTAAATTTGAGCTAAAAAACGCAATTGGAGCTTCCGCTTTTTCTTGATTCGCTTGAGTTAGTATCGCGGCACATGACTTATCTGAGGAAAATGTGTATAAAATAAAAGATTCTGAAAAATTCGGGGTTGCTAAAGATGGAGCATTAATAATGGCTTGCTTGATTAGGTTGAATGCTTCATGTTCATCTTGACCCCATTTAAAATTTGAATTCTTTTTAGTCATGTTTTGCAAAGGAGACACGATTCGCGAAAAATCTGGAACGAATCTCTTTACAAAATTGATTTGACCAAGGAAAGATTGCATGGCTTTTTTGTTATGAGGTAGGGATATTTCAGAAATTTCTTTGATTCTGTCGGGATCAATGTGAATACCGGACTTTGACACTATGAATCCTAGAAGTTTCCCTTCACTTAATGTGAAAAAAGATTTATTTGGGTTAAGTGAAATTCTATACCTTAAACATCGTTGAAAGATTTGTTTCAGGTCTTTGAGATGGTCGCTTCGCTTCTTGGAGTACACTGTTATATCATCCAAATAAATTACTACAGATTTATTGACTAAACCTTTGAATGCGATGTCCATGGCTCTCTGAAATGTAGCACCAGCATTAATCAAACCAAATGGCATCTTCCGATATGCATATGTGCCCCATTTAGTTCTGAATGTGGTTTTCAACTGATCATCAGGATGTACCAACACTTGATTGTACCCTGAAAATCCATCCAAGAAAGACATTAGTTCTGAGCCCGCCACTGCCTGCAGTATTTGCTCCATAGGTGGAAGAGGAAAATTATCTTTTTGACAGGCTTTGTTAAGATTCCGAAAGTCAATGCAAATCCTAATATCTCCGTTTTTCTTTCTAACGGGTACCATATTGGAGACCCATTTGGAATGCCTGACGGGAAAGATTATCCTGGCTTTCAGTAACTTGTTGAGCTCAGTTTTTATCTGATTTTCTAAATTGGGGTGGATCTTTCTCAGTTTTTGTTGGATAGGTTTTTCGTTATCAATCATAGGAATAGTATGTTGGATGATAGAAGTGTCGTATGTTTTCAGCTCATCATAATTCCAGGCAAAAACATTTTTATATTGTCTCAAAAGACGAATATACGCTAGTTTCTCTTCAGGGGCTAGGTCGAGGCCTAGATTAATGTTTTGTGGTTTAGCATCGGTCCCTAGGTTTACTAATTCGTAGTTCAAAGTTGAACTGTAGAGTTTTGAATTGGTAGACCTCTTAAACCGATCTTTCAAATCATATAAGTCTTCTAACTTAACCACCGACTTCGGTATAGCATTATTAGTGCTATTTTGTTGCAATTGTCGATCGTGCTGGTCTTCGTCGATTATTTGATTGGAGTAGGATCCTTCGGATGTGAGGAAATTTACGATATCAGGATCATCATTGAATACTCTCCAATTTGTGATGTTGTCAGGAATGGACGGTCTAAAGATTAATTCTATTGAGAATCTATCTGGACTAAAATCTTCGGAGGGAATAAGCTTAGAAGCTATGTTAGCCAAAAGGTCTGCACTTGCATTTTGGAGTCTGGGGATTGAAGAAATATTAAACGCTATGAAATGCTCAGTCAGATCTTGTACTAAAGATTGATAGTGTTTTAAGTGACCTGATAAGCAATGTATAGTGTTACGTACCTGCTTAACCACAATCTCAGAGTCTCCAAAGACTTGAAGATACTTGACATCTAACCCGATTGCCTTGTACAAGCCTTGAACCAAAGCCTCGTATTCTGCTGTGTTGTTTGTGCAATCAAATTCGAGTCTGCATGTGAGCATGATCTTTTCTCCTTCTGGACTAATCAGAACGCATCCTGATCCTACTCTTTCGTTAGATCTAGAGGCATCAAAAAATAATTTCCAAAACAAAGATGTATTTACAGGTTTATCTAAAAAATTAATACATTTTGAACTATCAGTTCGAGAAAAATTTTCAACTTGGGACAAAACTGAATTTTCTAAATAAGGTGACGCATGAGCATTGAAATTGCCGAGGAAAGAATCTACCGAGTAATTGCCAATGATACTGCTGTTATACGCTACCGGTTCATTTTCTCCCTCTAACTCCGTTACTATGTACTTCTGGTGTAGCTCTCGTTCAACTTTTATTTGATTCGGTTTACCGTTGTAGGGCAGCCACATGTGCGACCAATCAGTTGCGAAGTATCCATGGAGTTTTTCTGACCAATCCCTGCTAAGGATTAAGCCATAGAATTCTGGGATGTCAGCAACTAGAATGTCAATAACCTGACATACCTTCGGGTTGGATGACAATCTTATGGTTACTTGATTTAGTTCGCCGATCACTTCGACTTGAGATCGATCGAGCTGAACTATGCGCACTGTGGATTTCTGTGGTTGAACATTTAATTTGGCACATATAGATTTGGGTAAAATATTCGATGAAGCACCGGAATCTATCAAACAATTGTGCACATTTTTATTAAAGATTTCATAAGTAAGGAGAAACGGGGGAGTGTGAGATCTTGATCTTCCTCCAATCAAGGCGATGTCATTTGGATCAATCTTACTGATCACATTCGTTGGAGGTCTTCCCATGTTGTGGGAAGCTTGAGAAAGTACAGCGGCAGGCAAAGGTGCAACTGGCACGGCATGTAATTCTTTCATCATTATCTCTTGTTGATGTTTCAATTTGCTTAGTTTGTAAAAGCTGATGTTAGCCCTAGTCTTTTTCATGTCATCAATAATATTGTACTCCATTTCATCTGACATTATCAGTGTTTTCGATGGAGACGTTTCATCTGCTTGGACTGGGCTAGTTTTAGTTGCTTTGGATGTCGTTTTCTTTGTTGCAACTTTATCTTTTGTTGCAGAGCTTGCGCTCTTCTGTTTAGGGGTAGTTTGGGCAGGATCAAGCTGATTTTTACTTTGTGTGCTAAATGGAAATACTTCTTGATCTTCCTCTTGTGGGAGGATGAAATCCCACATTCCTTGTAATTCCACAACTTCTTCGTCATCGGTCTGCCCTTCAGTGGCGATTTCCTCTTCCTCTTCCTCGAATTCAGCATTTGAAATGGCATTGGGTGGCTTTACATCCGTTGAAGGACCTCTTTTAAAACCTCTGTAGGGCTTTTTCGAAGAAGTTTCCGCTACTTGCTTTTTTATGTCGACCATCTCATTGGACATGGTCTTTAGAAATTTTTGCAATCCTTCTAAATCAAAAGGATCTTTTGCTTGTTTCTTCTTGGAGTCTTTCTTGAAGGTGACTTTTTTGGACTTACGTTCCTCTATCGCGGATCTCTTTTCCAGGGCTACTATTCGTTTTTCTACTGCTATCGCCTCTTTCATGTTTTCAGCTAAGGTTGTTTTATTTTCCCTATCCACGAAGATGGCTATGTTTGATGGCAGAGCGGTAATATACCATTCGCATCATACTTCTTCACTGGGCTGAGAAGCAGTAGGAATTTTGTTGAAAATTTTGTTGAATCGTAAATTGAAATCCTTAATAGGCTCTCTAGCTTCGGCTTTAAGATTGGATAGGTCATTGATTAATGTTGTCGTTGATCTGTCATCACCAAACTTGGTTAGGAATTGGTCCTGGAAGATATCCCAACTTGTAATGGATCTGGAGGGTAATGAAAAGTACCATGACCCGGTTGTCCCTTGCAGTGTATAGGGAAAAAGCCGAACAACATCATCTTCATTAGTAACCCCATTGAGATTAATGGAAAGCATGAAGTTATTTATGTGCTCTTCTGCTAGCATACCTACCTTGGGATTGAATTTGGGTAGCCATTTCTCAGGATGGGCCGGTATTTGACTCAAGGGTGCGGGCATTAAGACTGCCCCAGGGTTGTTCCATGGAGACTGGGCCATCGTTTAACTCCTAAGAGAGGAAAGTGCAAAAGATGATGCTTGTGGCTTGGAGGATGAGGATACTATGATCGTAGATGATTGAAGAGGGGTCTTGGGGGTTCCATTGGATGGATGGACGATGATTTGGAGTGGAGGTGTGGATGGTTGACTTCGCGGTGAAGTAGTTGAGATGGATGATGCGGACGAAAGAGTCTCACTGTCAGACTCTTGCGGTGATTTCCTTGCTCTTTTCCTGGTGGGAAGAGGTAATTCGGTTGGCTGAACGCCAAACTTTTCACTCTTTAGCCTGGTCAGGGGATGAGCAGGGTTGTACTGCGAAGTCACGCTGCCTTGAGATTTATCAGACCTCTGAGGGGAGATGGAAAATCGCTGAAGTTTGTGAATCAGGGATTCGACTTCAGGAGGTTCAATGGTAGATTGGTCTGAAATATCAGGGTGGGTAGCAGCGGTTGATACTCGAGCGACTTCTGACTCTGGATTTAAATGTAATGGGGAAGTCAGGGGAGATGATGAGGGCGATTTACTCTCAGAATGGTATTTAGATTTGGATTTACTTGCCATTCATAGTTCAGGCCCTCCTTCTAGCGCCAAATATGTTGAAGCCCCGAAAATCGGGTCGACAACAAGGGGGATACCCGCCCGGTCCGGACCTTGGTTGGCAGCTCCTTATCTGTTTGGTATAGCAGGTCCAACTGGGGATAATGGGACCAGTTTCCCAATCTATGGGTGTGTGTGTGTAGAATTGGCTATTGTTGATCTAACAGTAACTATCTAAACTATTCTAATTCAAACTTTAATCTAATTCTATACTAGTGTAATCTAATAAAAATAGCACATCTAATCTATGCTAACCCGAGATGTAACTCTTCTATTATGCGATCTAAAGAGATTTCATATAACAACTGGTAATAAAGATGATTCAGTGATTATAAGAAAGGAAATCAATTAAGATGAACTATTTCGCATAAAAAGTTAGGCAAAACAGTTATGAACAACATATCGCATAATAAGCTATTCATACATTAAACATAAATAAATAGCTACCACCGTACAAAAGTGCCAAATGGTAACTCAAGCATTCATGCAATAACATATAAACAACTAAAAATTGTATATCACTTTAACATATAAGCATAAATGGTCAAGAGATAAAAGTACCATTTATGACTGGTCATACTCATAAGCTTCAAGCAATAATGATTTATTTCTCCTTGCTCTAACATCTACTAAGAGTACAGAAGTGCAACATCAGTAGCAGATATCAAATGCAAACATCAACAAATCTTGATCCATTCATTCACCAAAACCTCCTTGGAGGGTGCAAAAGTGCATGTTCTGAGGACAAGTTTTTGATAAATTTCTGGACCCCTCTCTAAATGCATGAGAAGGGTTTAAATACTACTAACTAAATAACTTAATTACACATATTCAGGATATGGTTTAAATGACCACCCTTTTTCTAAGCAAAATTATTTCTAAAAATTAAATCTAATATCTAACTATTTCTGCATTTGCTCCTTAATGTTGCGAGCATTCAATATTTGCCTGGGTAGAGTCGGCTGACTGCCTTCCGCTTTTGGTTGAGCTAAGCAAACAGAAATGGCAAGCGCTGGCACCATTTTTTTCTAGCAAAATAGCAGATATGCTTTGAGAATCATCTCTGGCTATGTGGATTTACTGTGTATGCTCAGTAATAACCCAAATTCCACTTGGTTAACCCTCAAATTGCCTCTGCCTTTGCCTTCTTGCATTTCCGGGCTTACGAGTGACTAAGCAGTTAGGGACTTTGCTTTTTGAGCAATTTTCTCAGCGATGCGCGATTAGCGCTAGGCGCTAATCGCGCATCGAAAACTGCCTCCGTTCTTTGATCCGGGCCTTTCTGGTGCATTTTTCGCCTTTAGCGCCTTTCCTTCATCGGGTATAAGCTTTAAAATTTTGCAAACATACTGCTTTTGTGAGCTTCTAACCTTGAGCGTTAAATCGCCTGTTGATATCAGCATTGTTCAACTATTCATTGAACCATGGCTCTGACTGATAGATCTGTAATGGATAGCTCAGCAGTGCTCTGGAATTCGCGGCTCTGTTGCATGCGGTATTCGTTCATGAGGGAATTTCTTCTCTGCTTCCGAGCATTGGAGCTTTATCCTTTTTCCTTAATCGCTCCCTGCACATTGCTTCATATTGTTTCTATTTTTTATTCCTGCAGTTCATACATAAGGAGAGAGTAATGATAATAAAAATTGACAAGAAAGCTCTAAGTTCTACGGATGTACCAAAACATGCCGCTTGACGTGAACTAACTCTTCGAAAAACACAAAACTGTCTTTCATTAACACTTGGCATACATTCATTAATCTTCATTAACGCGCGTATTCAATTTTTCTTGAATGTTGAGCCGGGGAAAATCTGCGATGGACGATCTCTGCAATTCGCATCGCAACATCGCATCATCGCGTTTTCATCAAGATGTGTTATCGCAGGGTTGACCGATCACGCCGATTGCAGAATTACAGATTGCTGTTTCGCGCGATCGCAAGATCGCCGATCGTAGTATCACATTATCACAGGATCGCAGATTGTTACAATTCGTTAAATAATTATGTGTTGTTTTTGCGATGTTGCGATATGCGATGTCGCATATCGGCCGTCGCGATTTCTTAAAATTTTTGTTTGTGAGCGTTTCTTAATGCATGCGATGCGATGCATTTCGCGTCGCATTTTCGCAGTTTATCATTCTACTCACAAGGAAATGTCCTATCTTCTTTGCGCAATGCGATATTTTCTTAAGGAGTATAATACATGAGTTTTAATTGAATTTTTTGAATTTTTTGCTAAGGGTCCCCACTTACCTATTGTTATTGCTAATACTAAATAAAGAGGGGTTTGTTGGTGGCCACAACAGTTTTTAACTTTTCATTTGTTTGTAGGTGCTTTCTACTTACCATTAGGGTGTTACAGTGGAAAACAATAAAGTAAAACTAAACATATCATATTTGATTGGAAAGTTTAATATAAATTAAAAATTATCATTTTCAAACTAAAAGCACCATTGCTATATGGCCTCTAAATCTTTAATAAACCTGAAAGTGGAAAAATAATTAAAAATTATCATTTTCCAACTAAAAGCATCATTTTCCAACCAAAAGCATCATTTCCATATGGCCTCTAGATCTTTAATAAACTTAAATGTGGAAAAATAAATTATTAGAATTTAAACAATTAAAAAAAAACCTACATAATTTTTTCTCATATTTTACAATTCCACATTATGGCTAATGTATAATCATCTAATAATTCATATTTTTGAAGATAGAAAACTTTATTTACTTATTATTAATTGAGTTTAGTTTAGGTGATCAGATAAAATAGTTGTTATCTTTCTCACTTATATTTAACACTTATAAATTAACATATTAACATTTTAAACCATCAACCCCTTGTTTAATATTGTTACTAGTTATTTCTAATCACATATTCAACTCTCAATAGTAGAAAACTATGCTGAAATTTCCTAGAATTTTATTCCAAATTTAAAAAAAAAAATTAAAATTTACTCATCACCACAAAAGAAAGCATCTCTAAACAATGAACACCTATCATACCACTCTAATTAGAGTAAGGATGAAACTACCCCTCGTATCCCGTCCATCGTTATTGGGAGTTAAAGGTTATTTAAAAGAAACCAGTTATCTTATAATTCATTAATAGATACAATAAATGTTTAAAATATGGACACTTATTGATCTTTGTTAATGAAAAAAAATACTATTATTTTTAGGTAAGTTTGTTTTGAAATATAGTTTTTTGAATATTATTTTTTAATTAAATTGATTAATTAAAAAAAATTGACATATGAACAAATGTCAAATTATGAGTTATAGTTTTTTGGGCATGTGGTATTGTTAAGTCATTGTATGGTAACATAGCTTATTTACAAATTAAGAATCTCCATGATAAAGTGGGAATGAATCGTCATGGTTAAAAATATTATTACATGTTTTCTTAATTAGTTAGGCCGATAGGCCTTTCCTATGCATCAACAATTGTCAACACTTTTACCTTGAACCGTTGGATCAAGTGAGACACTTTCAACTGTTGATTTGAAGTGTCATCTGGCAAGCATGCACTGCACTTTGACTGCTTTTTCCAAATATATGAGTTGCCTTCTTTTCACCTCCTAGTTCTGCTGTGCATTGAACCTGGCCCTTTGAGTTGCCTTACTGCTTTTTCCCATTCTTTTATGTCACTCTTGAAGATATTTTCACTGCTTTTTCCCTGCCCATTGTTGTTGTTGTTATTCTTCCCTGGCTTTTGGCAAGCACTATTCTTCTTCCCTAGCTTTTGGCAAGCATTGAGCTTCATCTACCATCGCCTCACAAATTGTCATGGGCTGCGCGTGTTTCTGGATAACAAGGAACTTCACACGGGAGATACTCTGTCCCCTGCAATCCTCGGAGCCATTCAAAGTGCGTCAGTTCATATTTCCCTTTTTACTGAGCATTATGCTGAATCCCCTTGGTGTTTGGAAGAGCTGCATTGGATCTTGAGATCATATCACAAGCGTAACTTGAAGATAATTCCTGTGTTTTGTGATGTTAAGCCTAAAGACCTTCGTTACGTTGAGAGTGGGCGTTACGCTAAAGCCTTTGAAGAACACCAACGCAAAGACAGAGTCGCGGTGGAATGCATCCAAAGGTAGAAGACGGCCCTTAACCAAACCTCCCACATTTCTGGTCTGCTATTTAAATCGAATTAAAAGTAAAACCCTTTTATTTTCTTACAAATCCATTGATTTTCTTAGGCAGATACTAACTATGAACTATGGATTTTCCATTAATTTGGTCCGTCAAGCACCTATATTGTGAACCGTCTCGAATTTCACCAAACTATTCACTATTCGAAATGAATTATCATACTTTTGGCCCAATGCAAAAACTAAGAGCAAGGCCGCGTGGCCTGGCAGGTCAGAAATATTCGAAAATTCGCTATTCGAATGGAATTACCGTATTTTTGGTCTAGTCCAGATGAGAATAGGGTGGGAATCACAGTCAAACATTATTTAATGTAATGAACTTCATGGAAGAAGTTTTAAAAGAAAAAACTTAAATATTCATATCGAATTTAATGCATACAAGTTTCGGTCAATCTTTAAACTTTCCATTATAAAATATTTGATGATATTTTTACGTAGATATCTAAAAATCATAACCATAGAAATTTTAGCGGAAAGACAAACCATAGTATTTAAAATTTTTGTATCTTTTCAATCACGAAACCTAGGCTTTAGGACCGCACAACTACGTCAACCTCCTCCTTGGAAAAGAATGGCTTCTGGTTTCAATCCGAAATACATAGCAATCAGGGATTTGTGAAAAATCATAGCATTTTTAAGCATTTTATTTGTTTGGTTATTCAAATGTTATTTATTTGTTTTTTTAAATAATAATAATAATATATTTTTAAGATTATGTTTCAGTTAAATAATAATTGATGTTCGGGATCATTTTGTTTATGTGAAAGAGATTAATTTAGTTGTTAAATTTTAAGGAAGTGTACATTCTTTATCTTTTTGAATTTGAACTTGTAACTAAACAGATGCTTTTAACAAAATAGAAATTTACAGTTTACAACCAAGCAGAACACTAAATTAATGTATAAAACTCTTTTATTTGTAAGACAAAGACCTTGCCTTCACACAAGTTTCATGGCTAAAGTTTACAAATGTGCATACTCAACCCCTTTCGATTTAAATTTGTAAACTATAAAAAAAACACGTAGTCTTTAGAAAAGAATAATTTAATTGTTAAAAATTTACATGATTGAATTTTATTTTATTTTCAATAGAAAACATAGCACCTTGAATTTTATTTTATTTTCAATAAAAAACATAGCACCTTGTTATAAATGAAATAAAAAAATGCATATAATTCAAGAAAACAGAATTATAAAACCAAAACTTCACTCAGAGACTTGAAAAAAAGTGTATTATAAACTCAGCCTGAATCCTATGGAAATTATGCCTGCAATACAATCAGATTACTGAAATGTTAACATTCACAAAATATTAATTTAGTGAAAAAACTCCTTCATATAGTACTGGAAACGGGAGATTCCTAATTTCACTTGCAATAGGCTGCAAGAGATTTATGTTCTCTTTTGCACAGACAATTTTCCAGGGACAGAAAATAGGAAAAGGGAGAAATAACAGGTTTCCTTAAAACTTCTGTGATCTGGTTAATTAACAAGAGGAGTGCCATGAAGTTGCTCACTTCACCCACACTATTATTAAGTCCCGCTATAGCCCTCAAGAAAACCACTTTATTCACTGCTCATATGGACATGGCTCACAAAAAAGTTGTATGACCTAGTTTATGCTTATGCTGAATGGGTCCTTGAAATGATCAAATATCAATGATACTTATGCTTATCAAATTATCAGTTATGATACATGGATGGTTAATACTACTAGAAACATGCATGAGGAATCACTTCTTTGGTTATGATTAGTTGTCATTCCTGAATGGCTTTGATATTTGTTCTTATCTATTATGGATTTCAAATTCAATTATTGTTGCTAATAACTATTGCTGCACTTTATTCGGTTTGTGCTTTAAAATGTGCTATCAAATGTGCAACTGAATACTGATGGAATTTCTATTGTTATTACTGAGCCGTACCTGCTACTGCTGAGTTTATTGATGTCACTACTGTTTTCTTTGTTATTTGCTACTATTAGCACACTATCAGGTTCAGATTATATATATTTAAGTTTCAAAGTTTCAGTTTTCCTACTGTGAGTTTCTTTTAGTTTTGAAAAAAATTCAGACTTCAAGTTTAGGTTCATGACATTTTATGATGCTCTTGAGGCAAGGATTCAGTGGAGAAAAACATGTTGATATTGCTAGAATACCCAAGACCTCCCTCTCTGGGATTAGACAAAATCTATATGAACAGGTTCTGCTATGCATAAATTATAATAAAATTTGCTTTCCTTTAGTTTATAAATTATTTGTTATATATTTTTGGAGGAACTGCATATTTTTCTGTAAAATTTCTTCAGAATGAGATAGATATTTGTTAGAATCATAGATTTGAGTTATAAATTCTCCACAAAGTTATTTGAATCATATTCAACTCATGCTTTCAAATTTTTATTAACTCTATAATTAAAAAACTGTTTATTACCCAATTAACTCAACTCCATTAACCTACCCAAAACAAAATTTCACAATACTGACATCCTTTCTAAAATTTTTATCTTCCTTCTTATCATGAAAGCCTGGAATTCGTCGGATCGAAACGGAGAATTTCAAGTTTTCGCTGAAGTGCGATCATATGTAACAAAAGTTAAAACAATGTGGGTAGTCACTAATCTAATTTAATTAGGTTAATGAAATAAATTATTACAGGATTGGATTAACTGATGAACCGGTGGAGTTCTTGTGATTAGCTTAGCCCTAAAAGCATGTCACGAGTTTCAGGAAATGGTGTTCTTATTTAATTATATTCCGACCATGAGAAGGATGCATTGTTTAATAGGGTTCCAGAGCGTGATCGTGATCATTTGAGAGAAATTCCTCTTTTACTTGCCTCTATATTACATTTCAACTTTCTCTGTGGAGTGAAATCTTGTAATAACAGTGTGATCCTCAACAATGAAGCTCCAGGTATTTTCGTTCTTTTCCATGGATAAGCAAACACAACTTTTCCTCATGAATAATATGCTATTCATTAATTTGTTCATAGCTTATCTTCCATTGTTTGAAATATCCGCCATGAATGACCAAAATGTAGAAGAGTTGTGTCACATACAAAATAATACTCTATAATTTGATTTTGTATTTGAAATTTACTGCGAGAGGAAATCTATGGAAATTTGAAAACAGCATTCTGATTATTTTATCAAGCGACAAAGAGCCTTTAGAAGGGTAATTACACAATGATCCAGTCCAAGAAAACAAGGTTTTCCACAAACCAATTAACTCTTCTAGAAAATTTCAATAATTCCAATTTAATAATCCTATCGGCCTCTCTTTGTACCTTTTGGGACAATTGCTAGTTATAAATATGTTTAACTTATATATTAATTCTTTTTATAATTAAAATAATAATAATAATTTAAAGTTTGTCTAGAGTAGCTCAAGTGGTGATGGCTGTGGAATGAAGTCTCACCGAACCGGAGATCTTGGGTTCGAATCTTGTACTACCCTCCCCGGTTGCGGGGTGAATAATGGACATGTAAAATTGAAAATGAGAGAGTCCTACCAAGCTTAACAAAAAAAATTAATAATAATTTAAAATAAAGTTGTAATTTAGTTCATTTTTATTTCTCTTTTTTAAGTAACTTGATATATATTATGAAGTAAATATTTTGATGTTTATCATAAATTGATGTTTATCAATATTTAATTTATATAGCTACACTAATATATAATTCATGAACTAAAATGTAAACAAATTGATTTTATGATTTATTTTAAAACAAATAACCTGATATAAAAACATAATCATCTTCTGTAATGGTTATGGGAAGAAAGATCAATGGTAAACCAAAATATAAATCCATATTTATAGCCAAAGACCATAGCTTTCCAATGACATACAAGAAAGAAAAATTAGTTTTACATATAATTAAAGTCCTTTAGAATGTGTCCCCTTGATGGGAGTGAATCCCGAGATAGACAGTGGGCTAGGGGGATGTGCTCGTCACCATGTTTTGGCATGGGGAGTAAATGTGGGGGGTAGTGTGGCCACTCGCTTCCATGCAAAAACACATGGATTGATTTCACGACAAAAGAGATGGTTTGCGCCTTGATGTGTTTTTTGGGTTGAGCGATTTGTATCCAAGGCAACATAGGGAGGCCATAACCAAAACCCTTGCACTAGGAGCGATGGTCGAGAGGAAAGTTGAGGGGAGGATGGCTGAAAATTCTCTAGCCTTTATGTAAGTGGAGAATATTTATATTAATTCCTAAAAAGAGCATTAATGGTTGGGTTTACATTATTGTTCTGAGTGCTACATGTCTAGTTGAGCTTCTGGAGCTGTTATGAAGGAACACAGGATGCTCCTTGAGTGTTCAATGTTGATTTATGTATCTTGGGAGGCACTCCCACACCCTAGGGTATAGGGTTTAGGAGAAGCATGACCCACATGGGCTTTGTGGGCAAAGTAACCAAGCAGTGGGTTTTGCACCCAAATAGTTGTGAGCGCAAAACCAACTGGATATTTGATGGTTTGATCATTGAGGGCATGTGGGGCACCCTTAACGAGATAAGGGGAACCGAAGGCATCAATGAGGCGACATTGGTTGAATGAAAATAATTTTATGTCTCAATGTGTTTTATGGAGTTTTAACAAATTTTTAAGGTCACTTTGGAGTTATGTAATGACCCTTAGTGGTTAATGCAAGTATGAGCTCATTCAACCACATCACAAGTGCATTCGATCAAGAGAAAAGATCTATCTTAGGCGGACACAGATCTCAAGTGAAGTTGAGCTAGAAGGAAGATAAAAGGATGAGTTTCTTGGTCTAGTTTTGTCTTAGGTTTTGGCAGATTGATTCAAGGAGATCAGTTCGAAGATGTTCTGGGCATAAGTCTTGTTTTATGTGTGTGATCAATCTATGACTAGGCCATAAAGTTTTGTGTGAGAGATAAGAGGGTTGTCACCTCTCTTCTCGGCTAGAAGATTAGGTCGAGCAAGGGCCAAATCTCTCTCCATGGTAGTGCAGGGGTTGCGAACTAGTTAGAGGAATTAGAACACAGTTTGGGTGATTGTATAACCATAGCATTGGAGGCGTTCGCATGCTTGAACTTTCCTCAGGTCTAAATTTTAGCTTGGACGTGGATTAGAGTCATGTATGCTTAGAACTATATCAGTTGAGGCTAATAAGGTAAGTAAGGTGCTCTTTTATTAATTGAATGATAGGTGATGACGTATGTTTAGTGTATTTGAACAATAGTGTTGAGTAGCCAAGGTACATTATTTTGGAGGGTTGTTAATAGCTAACTTGTAGCCCTAAGTATTATGGACAAGTGGAAGACTTGTCACAATAAGTGGGTTGTACGTTCTATGCCTTAAGGAATGACTTTTGGAGGAGTCAAAGAGCAGTAAAGTGGGCTAGTTATTGTTCCCTAGTTCTGTGATTTATAGTGGGTCAAATCATAGATTAGAGGGCAGACTCCAAGCCCTAAGTATGGTCTTCTTTGGAGCAGCAAAACACATTATAGAAGGCATCCTATGTTCAGTCATCTTGGAGTAGCCAAGAGTGATTGATAGAGGTGGTTGAGGAGTTTGATATGCAAGCCTTCTAAAGGAGGAGAATTTGTAGTGATCAACAAAAGAGGAGGAAAAGTACTTGCCAGATGTGTTCAAGGCATGTTGACTGAAAGGATTGTGGATGCTAGCACCATTAGCAAGTAAGTCAAGTGTACTTTGTTCAAGGATATATTGGTCATCATACTTATTGATACCAAGCCTTATTTATTGTCTTGTATCAGGGCTTATTGTAAGGGCCATGATCCCTAGTACAAGAGCCCTAATATTGTTGCATTAAAGGTTTGTAATATAACAAGTGTTGGGTTAAAATTTGTCTTATGTACTAGTTGATTCATTTCTTTGTATTTTTTGTTGTGCAAAGTAGAAGTGTTGTGGAATTTGAGTGTGTTTGTGATCATGATCTTAGACTCAAACCTGATTCTAGAGTGTTGTGGAAAAATTAGCATGGTATCAGACCTACTTTGAAGGGCTAGTGAATTAGAGTGTACAACTCAAGAGGAGTTGATTCCATTATTTTTAAAGCACTAGTAGGAATGGAAAAATTGTCAGTTTCTCTACAATTTGAGGATAGGTTGGATGGGTTGTCCAACTATAGTCCTTGGAAGGAAAGGATCAAGTTGGTCTTAATGGTGAACACGATTTGGTCATTTTTCGACAAGGAAATCAAGAAATCGATTGACCCTAAGAAGTTGGAAGTGTATGAGGAGTTGGATACGAAGGAAAAGAAGATCATCCTAGATGGTGTCAAATATCATTTGATACCTCATTTGTCCAACAAGAACACTGCCCATGAGATGTGGAAATCTCTTCAGGAGGTTTTCCAGAATAATAAATAGAACCGATTTTTGATATTAAAGGATAAGTTAAGGAGCACCAAGATGTTGGATAGTGGAGTGGCCTCATATTTAACGAGAATTTTTCAGGTTTTGAGATGGTGAGGAATGCTTTGAAAAGGTTTACCGAGTAAAGGAATCCCTTCATCAAATGGATCGTCTCTTGTGAGAAGTTTCCAGTTTGGAACAGGTTGTGGGATGACTTCATTAAGGAGGAACTATGAAACAAGGACCTTCATAAGAAGAAGAAATTTTTTTATGATAATGTGGCTCTTGGAAGGAGAATGAAAGGCAAGGAAAAGAGGAACTTGAGTAAGTTGAAGTGTTACAATTGTGACGAATATCGTCATTATTCGACCAAGTGTCTGAGGAAGAAGAAGGGAGATAATTAGAAGAAGAAGGGCAAGGAGATAATTGGTGTTGCTACATCCTCTAAGCTAGATGACCTCTCGAGAAGGTTGGAGGATGAGGTTTTTTCCCTAGTTTCTCATTTCACCGAGGGTACCATCGATGAGGTTGCATGTATGTGGAGAAAGGTGCGTCGAAGCATATGACAAGTTCATGTGATGTGTTTGAGACTCTAACTGAGTGGTACTCGAAGTTGCACATGGTAGTTGGCGACAAGAGTCAAAAAGAGACCAAAGGATTGGGTGTCATGTCATTCAGGATGGATTACGGTCAGTTGTTGCGATTTCAAGATGTATTTTTTGTACCAGAGCCCAAATACATCATGTTTTCTATTTCATTGATCGAGGCAAAGGGGTTTGAGATTATTTTCCAAAATGGGAAAGCAAGACTTAGGCCTAGAGGCTCTAACTCTACTATAGTTGTTATTGGAGTTAAGGAGCATGGTCTATACTGGCTGGTGGGAAATCCTATAGATCATGAGAAACAGATGCAGGTTCTTGAGGCTCAAAGGGAGCCAAGTTCTAGTGGGAGTATGCAGTTTCAGAGGGAGAATCCATTACCCAAGAAGAGTGTGTGGTCAGTTGAGAGGAAGGGGACTTCTACAGCTGGCAACAAGGAATTGTGGAATGTCATGAAGGCCTATCAAGAAAGGAAGAAGAAGTAGGAAGCTTCTACTGCCAAGACGAGTGTGGTTCATTCTACACGGTATGTTGTAGTGGTGAACCCCAGGAGCTGGGCTAGTGTCACCAACGATGATGATGATGAGATATTTCCAAGTAGTGGAAGTAACTCCATCGCTAAGAGGGAGTGTTGATTTATGTAGCTTGGTAGGTACTCCCACACTCTAGGGTAGAGGGCTTGGGATAATTTTGACCCACAAGGGCTTTGTGGGCAAAGTACCCAAGCAATAGTTTTGCACCCAAAATTTGTGGGTGCAAAACCAAGTGGAGATTTTGATGCTTTGATCATTGAGGGCATATGGGGCACCCTTAAGGAGTTAAGGGGCACCAAAGGAATCAATGGCACGACATTGGTTGAATGAAAAGAATTTTATGTCTCATGTTTTATGGAGGTTTAACAATTTATTAAGGTTAGCTTGGAGTTATGTAATGACCCTTGGTAACTAAGTGAAGACTACCAAGAACTCTATAAAAGGAAGGAAAGTATGAGCCTAGTCAACCACATCACAAGTGCATTTCATTAAGAGAAAAGAGTTACCTTAGGTAGTTACAGATCTCAAGTGAGTTCGAGCTAGAAGGAAAATAAAAGGACAAGTTTCTTGGTTTGGTTTCATCTTAGGTTATAGAAAATCGATTCAAGGATATTAGTGCGGAGATGTTCTGGGCATAATTATTGTTTTAAGTGTGCGATAAATTTGTGATCATGCCATGGAGTTTTGTGTGAGAGATAAGACGGTCATAACCTTTGTTATGGGCTAGAAGAAGAGGTCGATCAAGGGTCAAAGTTCTCTCCATTATAGCGCGGGGATTTCGAACTAATTGGAGGAATTAACACACAATTTGGGTGACTGTATAACCATAGAATTGGAGTTGGCTGCATGCCTGAACTTTCCTTAGGTTTGAACTGTAACTTGGACGCGGATTACAATCATGTATGTTCAGAAGTATAACGGTTGAGGATATCAAGGTAAGTAAGGTTCTCTTTTATTTAATTGAATGTTAGGTGATGAGGTTTGTTTAGTGTGTTTGAACAACAGTGTTGAGTAGCCAAGGTACAATAGTTTGGAGGGTTATTAGTGGCTGACTTGTATCCCTAAGTATTGTGGACAAGTGGCATACTTGTCACAATAAGTGGGTTGTACATTGTATACCCTAAGGATTGACTTTTGGAGGAGACAAAGAGCAGTCAAGTGGGCTAGTTATTGTGCCCTACTTCTATGAAGTATAGTGGGTCAAATCAGAGATAAGAAAGAAACCTCCAAGCCCTAAGTCTGGTCTTGGAGCAGAAGAGAGGCAAGAAGAGGGTAGTAGTGAAGTCCCTATGTGTTGGTGTCTTTGAGGATCAAAGGAAAACTAGTGGGAAGCAGTTGTGAAGACATTATGGCAGTGACCTTTTGGAGCAGCAAAAGACATTATAGAAGGCAACTTATGTTCAGTCATCTTGGAGCAGCCAACAATTATTGATAGAGGTGGTTAAGGATCTTAAGATGCAAGCCTTATGAGGGAGTAGAAGTTGCAGTGATCAACATAAGAGGAGGAAAATTAACTGCTAGATGTGTTCAAGGTACGTGGACTAAAAGGACTATAGATGCACACCATCGGTAAGTAAGTCAAGTTTACTTTGTTCGGGGACATATTTCTCATCATAATTGTTAATACCAAGCCCTAGTTATTGTCGTGTATCAATTCTTATTGCAAGGGTCATTATATATGGTATGACAACCTTAAGATTGTTGCATTATTTTTTTGTAATATAACAAGTGTTGGGTTAAAATCTGTCTTGTGTACTAGTTGATTCACTGTTGTGTATTTTCTGTTGTGCAAAGTAGATGTTTTGTGGAATTTGAGTGTATTTGTGATAGTGATCTTAAACTCATACCTTATTCTCGAGTGTTGTGGAAAAATCAACATTCAGTTCCACGAACATTGAAGTGGCCTCTCCAATATTAAATTCGACTCTTCTCTTAGCTTGCATATTTTTGATACATACTGTGTTGTGTAGGTTCTTTGTTAATTTTCATGGTTTCTCTTTGAAAGTGTTTTGGCATGTCTTCGAAAGGAGTTTTATCTATATTTGGGGTATTTTTCATGCTTGCAGTGGTTTTATAGAGTTACTAGGTTGTCGTTTCAAAGTTGACCTTAGGTTTATTTTCATTATATTCCCTTTCGAGTGGCACTATGTTGGTTGTGGTTGGTTTTTGTTTACTTTGGGCTATTGTAATGTTCACCTAGTTCTGCCACCATCTGGGTTGTTGGTAATTTTGGTTTTGAGTCTTCAAGGAAATATCTTTAGCGTTTCTTCTAGATGGTTTTTATTAACCCATTTTGTTTGGTGGCACCCTCTTATCCATGGTCGCCTTTTCGGGATTATATGGTTTCTTTATTGTTTCTTGGCTATCTCACCCTCTGGTTTTTTGGTATTTTGGGGTTTTTGGTTTAACATAGGAGGTGTTTGTGATTTCTCTGGTTTGGGATTGAGTTCTTTGGGCATAAAACCCAAGTGTTATTTATACTTACCTGACATGCAACGACAGCGCATGCAAAGCAGGAGTTGGGGGCAGGGGGAAGTGCGGGTCGTGGTCCCCAGGGTCGCAATCAAGCCCAATACTAGGCCCAATAAAACCACTAACACTTACCATGTAGTTGTCCCCCCAAAACTCAAAGTGAAATTTTCAAGTAGGAGTCTCTTATTTTTTGCAACAGAGAAGCCCTCTCGGATTTAGAGATGTTGGAAGATGTTTTTGCTTGGATTCCTAACCCAGGGCATACCCAAGGAAGAAGGAAACATTATTTCACTAGCCTAGCTCTGTATTAGCAGATGAAGACCTTGCCGAGGAGGGTATTGAATGACAAGCAGGAAAAAGATATAATATATTTGCTAGTCTGGCGAATGTCACAAGGGTCCAACGTAACTAGCGGATTTTCTTAGAGCGGGCTAGTGCAAGGTTGGCACACATTGAGCTTCATTTTTAGTGTAAACATGCTCCTCATGGTCTTTTAGGTTTCAGTGTTAGGATCTTACTCCTATCACTTCCTCAAATTCTTGAGTTTGAATGTTTATGTTAAGTTTTTGGTATTACAACACTATAGTAGATACTTTAGTGATGCTATAATTGCTATAAATTTTAAATTTTTTGTGCAATTTATTCTATTGGTAACAAAAATATATGGTTTCCCACTAGACAGGTTGATACCACCTACTCAATGGCATGTTTGATGATGTTGCTAGCTGGATGTATGTTTTTTCCATGATATTTTGAGGTGATACAACTTAAACTTACAAAAAAAGGTCCTTTAGAATGTGTTGTGTTAGAAGTGAAAGGAGTTTGTTTTTATCTTAAAACACAACACAAAAATGTTGAGACAAGTTTATGCTTGGTATGATGAGAGGTGTCAAACATGCCAATGTCAATAAGGTTTTTCCAAAGAGATGGTCTCTACCAAAATTCTAATGTCAATTTCTCAACAAAAGTGAGGCCATTATTCTCATCTTTGTAGTATAGGAAATATGGATTGAACAAAATTTTCTATATTACGGGATAAAGAATAATATTGTGATGAATCTTTTTTCTTGATAACAATTATAAAGTTTATATGAATTTATTATGTTCACATAGAATGTATAAGTTGAATTAATTTTCGAAATGTTTCAATGTTAAATAATTTAGACAATTTAAAAAATAAGTTCTTTTTAAGGAACATTAGGAAAATTACAAAGTCCAAAATAAAAGGAAGGAAGATGTGGATTAGATATTATAATAATACATTTTAAAGTTGGAATTACAAGGTTTTTTCCCAAAGTTATGAATACAATTAAGACTTTAACGAAAGAAGAAGGATATAAAAGAAATTGGGATCTTATTCAATCCCTCTATTTCCAGGGTAGGAGGCATTATAACAGGGGGGAATCCACTTTTGTCTTTGCATATACTACAAACAATGAATTCGAAATAATGTGCTAAATTCATGACATGCACGAAAGACATGCACTCTAACATTAATGAAGATTAGCATGTCTTAACAAAAAACCAATCTAACCAAGCCCCAAATTGCATGGAAATAGCTAAGTGCCAAGTAATTTTGGCAACAATTAATTGAACTAATCCATTGGCCAGGTATGTAATTAAGTTATTGAAAGGGATTCCATGTTAATAGTAAACAAGGTGGGGATAATGATGAAGGATAACATGAAATCAAATTGATGCATTTAATCATTGTTAATATAGAGCATTAATTTATTAGATTCCTTTCAAAATATTATATATAATCAGGTCGATAGATTGGGCAACAATGTAGCAAATAAGCTTGTCACTTGCATTCTTTAGTAGATTGGAAACGTGGACCTTTATTTGATATGATGACCAAAACTCAAAAAGAATGAAATCTTTAATAAATTAAGAGAATTAGTCAAGAAAGATGATCATTTTGCCAATAATATCATGTATCAAACATCCCCCCAACCAACTAATAATAGGGGATGATGGGAAGCTATCACAATTTTGGTTTATGGACTAGAGTGAAAGACAACACTTCAACAAATAAAAATGGATCATGACTAGTTAGGTGGTCACTCTTATTTATGAAGACACCTAATGTAAGAACTTGCCTATCTCTAGTGATTGAAGCCTTTAGATATCACTAATGAAATTATATTACAGAATCTCATTTATCTAATTTTTACCATAAACTATGGTTTATCAACGATTTTTAAGTATAGTTTAAATATAATTTATTGCAGGAAAATAAAACCTACTCACATATAATTTGTTTTGTTAGGTTACTTCTCGTTCCCAATCCATAGATATTATTTTTTAAGTACTTTTGCACTCTATTAGATTTTATGGAAATTTTTTACTCCATGGCAAGTTAGGACTCTACACTATTTTAAGTTGTATATGATTTTGTTAGACTTTTAAGTTGCATTTGATTTTGTTAGTCTCCACAATCTATAATTAGTTGATACTTTGGATTTGCCTTAAGTTGAGATTATACAACTCAGAAATTGCAATATTTGTGGATGTTCAGAACAAGAGGATGAAGAGATAGTTACAGAATGATAATGGTTACATAAGTTTCAATGGGCCGATGTAGTCTAGTAAGTGAAATGAAACGAAATGACACGGGCGGCCAACAGGCGCTGAGATGAAGAAAACAAAGAGAACCGTTATTACCAAAATTTTGTGTCCTTTGAACCCATAGAATTGCAATCAATTCATTCATTTACAAAATACATCCATAATATACAACTTATAATCTGGCGGTTGGGTGGCCCGCATCCTGCAGCACCAACAGGTCATCGATCCCTTTCCCTGTGCCTCTCTATCGTGACCCAACTGAACTGTGCTGTGTTTCAATTTCAGCTTGGAGCCTAACAGCTGAGATACACCGTCCTTTAAATCTGTTTTCTTTCAGTTTACTGCTGCTTCAGCGGATGATCGATCCCTCTCCGTATTCCTCTCTATCGTGACGGAATTGAATTGAATTTCAATTTCAGTTTGGGGTCCAACAGCTGAGAAACATCACGCATCTCAATGAATCATCCTTCAACTCTGCTTTCTTTGATTTTGTTACTTCTTGAAGACGAGGAGTCAGATTCGCTCCAGAAACAGGAGAAGCAATGGCAGATTTCAGGGCAACAGCACCAACGCTAGTGGCAGAAGCAATCCCAAAAGTATTTGTAGAAATAGACAGTAACTTGGGCGTTGTTAGTAGGTTCTTGAAATTAAAGGCCCTCTGATCTGTGAACATTCTGAAACCCTCGATTGCTCCCATAGCCGCCATACAAGAAGCCCTCTTTGAAATAGAATTCATCTTTCTTTCTTCCTTTCTGGATTTAGATTTGGACTGGTATAGCTAACAAAACATAACAACAATAGCAATTGTGAAGTTGCAGACTGAGATTGCACTTAAGATTGAGTTCTGTATTTATGTGTGTATGTTACCTACAAAGCCAAGAAGCAGGGAAGCTTACACCGTATAAAACCAAAACCAGCGGTATATGATAAAAACATTTAGTTCATTCGACAGGCTGATGTCGGGAATCCAGTTTAATCTGTTGCTGGTTTTTAATTTGGTTGTTGTGGGCGCTTTCTGGTTGTAACTGTCGTTTTGCTCGTGAAAACAATACCGTAGAAAACGCGGTTTTCGTAAAGCCGTAGTCTTTAACGCGACTTTTTGAAAGCCTTTCCGGCGATTTTTTCCGGTCAAAATCCGGCAGTAATTTATTGAAATCGAAGTTTGATAACTAGTTTCTGCACAATGAAAGCGTCTCAGGGGTTTTTCAGGGTGCTGAATCCGAATATGCAGTTAAAAAACCATTTTAACTGCAACAAATCATGATTTCATCTCAATTTCTTCCGCCGGATTCCGTCACCGGAATCTCAAAAAGTCGCATTATAGACAACTCCTTTGGTAAAAGGTGGGCGCCCGTTTCCAAATCCTGCCGAGATTGTCGGGGCTCGGCATGTCCATCCCATCCCACATATATATTTAATAATATTTTAGTCGTAGTCTAACAATTATGTTTTTTTTGAAAGTTATGAAAATTCCACGCATAATTTTAAAAAATTGAGCAGATTTTTTTGTAAATCTAAATAAAAATTGTCAAACTTCATAATTTTAGGTACATTAAAAGTTTTTGATGGTGCTGAATCTGTTTCCACCATCAAAAACATGATTTAAACACTACTTATACAAAATGATAACTACTTTTAATTTCCATAAAAGTCTCTACTTATTTTATCTATAAAGTTATTCACTCGGGGAGTATCCAAAATTCCCATTTCTTCGAGACAGGAATCTCGTGGGCAGGGCAACAAAATTCTTCTAAGAATGGAAGCGTAGAGATTCATCCACTTCTTTAATAATAAAAAGTTGTAAAAAAATTATATTTTAATTAAAAAACTGAAATAGGTATATATTTTTATTAAAAATTATATATATTTTATATATATAAGTAATTATTTACAAAATGTTTCTAAATTATAGTAGCTAATAAATTTATAAAATTATTATATATTTTATATTATATATATATATATATATATATATATAGATATATACAAATTGAAGGTCACAGGTTCAAAACCAAAGGAGTAGAGTATGTATGCTTTCGTAGATTGCTACACTGCCTAGAGGTGGCTCCCTTGTTCCACAAAAATGAGGATCTTATACACCAAATTAGTGTCTGGTTTCCTTGTCCTACAAACATGGGGATCTCATACACCAAATTAATGACCTTAAAATTACATAATAATAATAATATAATTTTTAAAATAAATTACCTCTGATTGTTTATAAAATGTAATTTCTAATATATTATAAAATCATCCTTTATAAATTCAATATAACTATTGACTAATATATATATATATATATATAGTTTGTATAAACAAGGGATCTCATACACCAAATTAATGACCTTAAAATTGGATAATAATAATAATATAATTGTTAAAATTAATCACCTCTGAATTGTTTATAAAATATAATTTTTAATATATTATAAAATCATCCTTTATAAATTCAATATAACTATTGACTAAATTATAATTATATATAGAGAGAGAGAGTTTGTATAAAATTAAATTATTATTGTCATGATATTCTTTTTGCAAACTGATAATATTTATATTCATAAACAAAAAAGAGAGTTATCACCATCTTCATCAGAACAATTACAGTAATGAAAATCTACCATAGAGCAAAAATAATCAAGATCACTAACTTCCACAATAACATCTGTAAAATATGCATAACAAGCTTACACTCCATAAAATCACCAAACTATAGACAAAGACATCCAAGAACCATGAAGAGCTCCAACCAAGGAAACAACACATATCAATAAGATTGATAACTAAGTTTAGTAGAAAACCTCCCGCAAAGATAACACTAGTCCATATGTCTTGTGATCCAAATAATACTCGCCAACATCAGAATGAGTCATCCATAAACCATAAGTCATATTTCAAGAGAGGTAGAGGCAAAATAAAGCATGTTGCAAAGTGTGCCAACTCAAAGAAAAATGCAACAAAACACTAAGTTGACAATAAAAACCAGTAGCAAATAATGCTCCACAAATAAGCATATAAGTAGTATCAAGCAACCCAACATAGAAGAACGACCATCACTGAATCAGTAACATAGTTCCAAAAACAGAGTCCCTCAATCGTGCACAGAAGGAAAAAGGTACCCACTTTAGCTTCGAGGACTCTAAAACATTGCATGATGACGTCTGATAGGCAATGAGCCCAAGACAGTGAGCAAACCTCCATATAAAAACCATAGTTATAGGTTGCATCAGCCAAAATATTGTATAGCCAAAAATCAATGAAGCCCACTACCATCAACCCTGATAAGAGGAAAGGTTAGTAGGAGTTTGACCATGATCAACCGGAGGATCGGTGAGGCCATGTAAAGCAGATTCACTCACCAAGAAGCCTTCTACACACCCCAAGTAAGAGTCTACATTATCCAAACAAAGCCCGAGATTGCAAAGCATTCATTTTATATCTTCCAAAGAGGAGAAAATATTATAGGTCTCCACTTTTTTAGGTTTGAATAATAAGGGTAATAGAGTGGCCATTTTTTAGTGTAAGGCCAACGAATTCAAGAAATGAAGCCTTCTCTTCCTAAATCTACCTAGGCCTGGAACCCATTTCATACCTTCACCTGCCAATTCAAAATCTGAATGATAAGACCTATCCCTTGCCTCTTTGCTCTCCAACAATAAAATCTCCCTCCTAACCTCCAAAGGAACAAAATAAAAAATAGTAGCTATAGAGTCAAAGGAAAAAGGTTGGCTTATTTTCATTCTGACATTACCTCCACCACCTCTCCTACTAGCCATCCTCTGTCTAGGAGCCATTGAAACAACAACCAAGGAACACTAAACAGGGGAACGAAAATAACTTATGCCTTTAAAGTAATGAAAGGGACAAATTACAAGACCCTAACTTCCAGACCTTAAAATTACCAAATCATCCCCCAAGCACCAAAAAACAGAACCAAATTCTAACAAATTATTAATCTCCCTACATCTCAAAGACACAACATAATCCCACCACCAAATGAGGAATTCATTAAAAGAAGGATCTAAGATAAAGGGGCTAATGCAATACTTAAGTACCTTAATTTTGTCAAGCGATGCTAGACTCTAAATATAATTACCAAAGTGAAACAAGACAAATAGTCGAAAATCCATGACATAAGACCCAAACCTTAAAAATTTTTGAGCGCAAACACCATGGGAACATATATAGGTATCCCAAAGAACTATCACCTATAAAGACTAAATTCAAAAAAGAAGTGGATAAACAACCTTTAAGAGAGCATGCAAGTGAGATAAACAGATAAACTTGCCAAGATCATAACACCAATCTAGAGAAGGAGAAACGACAATTTTAATGAAATGAATGGTCTAACCAGAGGAGAGTGAAGAAACCTGATACACACTAGCTGACAGCATAAGCTACTAAGCCCCTCCGGAAAGTAGCAACTCAAACAAAAGAACACCAACTTAAGACAAATAAAGGAGGATGAGGAGTAGTCCTCGCCTCCTTTCACACATACCTCGTACTTTGGCAAACCCACCATCTGCATAGTGAATTTAAAGCATTGAAACCAATTGTTCATCTTCCCACGGTTGTCAAAAAAATCTAGCCACTCCATTATGCAGATTAGACACCTAGTAGGTTGGCACACCATCCAAAGCCATGATTGCACCCCCATCAGGGTTATTATTGTCATGATATTAATAATGAAAATATACAAAAAAATATATGTAATATCAAAATAAAATATTTTAATAAACATTCATATAATTTATCGGATTGGATCGTTATATTGTTTTTCATCCTTCTTGATGCATTTGAAGTAGAAAAAATGGAGGAATCAACTCATGGGACCTTTTTTACTAGTGAGACCCAATTTGGCAAAATGGGATCTGAAACCTTCCGGGAGCATTTTGAGGCATCAAACGACATTTTTGGGGGTAAAACTTTGTCGCTTTAGTGTAGCACCTTTTCATGATGTTCTACACACAAAGATATTTCCAACAATGAAAGAAGTGCGTCAATCAGAGTTTGTATGCAAAAGTTATCCCACTTAGAAGTTGACCTTCCTGTTTTCACACCTATAGTTCGGGAGGATGCCGCATCAAGCCCCATTATTCATGGAAAAGGGGCTAGCCACGTGTTTTTGATGTAAAAGACTCTAAAAGAGTCTATATTGTAACTCTAGTTAAGAGTTGATGTAGTCAAACTTAACCACTATTAGGCTATTGGGTTGTGTTATAACCAGGCCACTAGGAGGAAGAGGCATTACATTTTTTCGAGAGCATTTTGTTCCATAGACGAGAAAAGGTAGCCAGGAGAGATAGGAGGTAGAGCACACATAGAGGATTTGTGCACTATAGCAGCCCACAGGCTACAGGCATTCTTTATACCTGCAGCCATATTTCTAGATGGAGAAAGAGAACGAAGCAGCCTCACCTTCCAACTAGGTTTTTTCATGAAAGGGTTTCCCATAACATATTTTGTGTATTATGTGTGTGTGTGAGCTTATTTTTTCGTTCTATATTTTTCTACATATTTTCCATTCACATGCATGCACTAATTACAGTTAAACCTACAGATCTTAAAGTGTAATAAAATTGTAATAGTGTAGGATCTCAGATTTTTAATATAATATTATCAAATCTGTTGTGACAAACTATGCAGTGGAATATTCACAACAGTCTACGAATCAATAATAAATCATATATTTCATGTGTACATATTGAATACTACATTTTGAATTTATCAGCATATCAAAATTATGTTCAACCATAAGAATCGACATCCTTTCATCCCACAAGCACATTTACTATATTCATTGTCAACTTCATTAAAACATAAGAAATTGTAGTAAACATTAAGGTCTTTGTTGAAACTCAATAGTTGTATGAAAAGTTAAAACACTATTAGATTCATGAGATCGAAGTCTTTGTTGAAAGTTAATAGTTCTATGAAAAGTTAAAACACTATTAGATTCATGAGGAGAGCTTACATTTTGTGTAAGCTAATGAATATGAAAAATTGCAAATCTATCACGATTAAATCAATTTTTTATTATCTACGCTAATATGTCTATGATTTAGATCATTCTCAGATCCATACAAGAACAATGTTAAATGACATCATTTATCAACACCATCATGTTATTCTTATTGAGGATATTGATTCTTCACTTTATCTCTCAAACCATGCAAAAACGCATGCTAGATTGGAAGTTAGAGTATAATCCAAGTGCATAGATAGGATTATAACAACAATTACGCTACATTCTTCACAGCTTGCTTAAGAATTTCAACTAAGCATTACAAAATTTTGCTACAAGCATTAGTTATGGAATTGATATATCTCATATATGTTGGCCTTGAAACACGAGGAAAGATGGTGATGGGGGCATTGTCAAAGTGTTTGATACATGAAGTTTCATCACACTGATGTCAATGTTGCTGAAATAATAAGAATAAATTGAAAGAGTGTTATTAATGAATATGCATAGAATCAAGAAAAGGGGAATGATTAATACGGAGAAAAAAGAAGTAAAGGTTTGATGATGTAGAAAATTGAATGAATATAATCAAAATTGTAATTATTTTCAACTCAATTTTAAGTTGTGTCATGTTGGAAGGGTTCATTTTGTGTAGGTTCATATTTAAAATTAATCAAATGTAGAGAAGTTAGAAAAATTCATTAAGTACAATGGTGATTTTTAATCCCAAATAAAATCATTACACGCTTCTATGTGAAACGAAGTAAAACAATGCATTTATTTACAATGAGCTTAACCAAACCTGTAAATGATAAATATATTGTGGATATATTTGCATTTAAGTATTAATTATGGGTTTTGTCTCCATTAAGTATGTGTTATAATAATGGTATGCAATGAATTACATACTAAGTGGTCAATATGACTATGTTGAATGTGCTCAAATAATAATCAAATATCAAAATCCTATAACTATATCATCATTAATTACAAATAAACACATAACAATACCAATCAAACAAAATAACTATGAACCAACATGTTAGAAACCCTTAGAGAGATAGAATAACTAAACTTTGGAAAAAGAGAATGAATCTCAATTTCGTGGATTTGCTTAATGTCTATTCTCCAAATTTATCTTTAAGCCACATATTTGTAGTTAATCTTACTAATAAGCTTTCAATGTCGTAACAATTACACCCATAACCCATAATTAATTTTTTTGGTATTTTGTAAAGCTAAGAGACAAAGCAAAAATAACAAATTGAATAACATTATGGTGTGTAAGTTTTAAACCTATGAAGTGAAACAATACATATAGATTCTAGGCAAAATAGAAAAACAATCAATAGCATACACACAACACTTGAGGATTTACCCCAGACCTAATTGATATCTATTAATCTTGGCACAAAATACCAATTGAGGTATATTACACTGGAGTTTTCCTAGCCTCTAAATAGGCTTCAACACATCATATACCATGGGATACCAAAACCATGGGCTCGTATGCCACCATTGGCAAACCCATCAATGATTAACCAAAAGTTTACTTTTGTGCTACTTGGATGTGCATTAGCTCTGTATTTTAAATTTAAAAGTAGCAAGTCCTTAACAATCATTGTTGTTTCTATTTATTGCTATAAGGATAGATCAATGGTTATCATTACCTTTAATCGTCATCCTAATTTATCACTGGCTAGTGCTAGATCTAAGATAATAGATTGCTAGAGATCATTTGTACATGCTTCTTAGTCTCAATTGTTCAAGCGAAGAGAACTTATCATTCATATATAAGAGTTTAGGTACCCAACCATGGCAGCACTTCGTCCTCTCATAAACGACTTGATTAATGTTATGGAAATCATTTCCTTCAAATTGAAGACTAACTGAGAAATGGACTACATAGGATAAAGAGTTGATAAGTGAATCATTACTTATATTGTAGGGAACAACCCCAATATTTTAGGTGCTAATGTAATCATATCAAATCCAACACAACTTTCTGTATCTTCATTTAAGTAATATGTGTACACATAATTAAAAGAAATTGAGACAAATGTAAGGAAGGAATGTGGCCTAACACTGTGAAGATAATTGTGATAAAGTCTATTGATTAATTAAATGATGATGATTTACATATGACATGTTTACAAATTTTCATATACACATTTTAGGTTGTCCTTGACTAGACAATTACAAATTCAATCAAACTCTCAATTAATTATAAAAAGGAATACGAGGTTTCTAAGTTGATCACTAAACTTGGTGTTGAATTTGTTAATTGTGATAACCTTGAATAATAGAGATGTTGTGAGTTGAAATAGTGAGATTCCACTAAATAAATTTACTAATCTAAATTATGATGAACTATGATTGTATGCATATTCAACTACCAAATATGCCAGGTGAAACATTTGTTCAAAACCAAGATTTATTACAAATAAAAACCAAGAAACAAATTGTCATTGTGTTAAATACACTAAGAAACATGAGTAACTAAAAAATGGAGCCATAATAGATCCTATTATGATTGCTCACTTGGATACACTAAACTCTGAGAAAGGCTTATCATGAACAAAATTACACAATCCACACATTTATGGTGATGATTTATATATGACATGGAATTATCTAATCTTTTGGAAGCCCATATATTGCATGTTATTCATTTATTAAAATATGCATATGATTAGGTGGAATTGTGACTTAAGAATAAATAGGGAATTGATGAAGTTGGTAATTAAATTGGATTTCAATTTCAATTGGGAACCCATCAATTGAGATATATCACACATCTCAATCTAAATGAATTATACTTTGATCAAGATTTATTTTTGTTGCTAATAACATTATCATCAAATTCTTCATTATCAAATTATTCATTTTAGAGTTGAAGAAGCATACGCAGTTTAAATGAAGAACAAAAGACGACAAAATCATATTGCAAGGCTACGAATACCACACCAAATGAATACAAACAAAAAAGAAAGGGAGATAATAACTCGGTAGATGATATTTTAGAGTTGAAGAATCGTAGTCAATTGAAACGAAGAACAAAAAGGAAGACAAATCATATTGCAAGACTACAGATATCACACCAAATGAATAAAAACAAAAAGGAATAATAACTTGGCAGATGATATTAATAAATTATTAAAGTTGAATATCAAGGAGTCCTCATATTTTAATGATACAAAGGCAATGAAATGATGGGATGGAGAGATTAGACCTTATTTAATCTCCAGAAAACAAAAGCAAACCCAACTATTTGAATATAATATAATACAATATAATAAGTTGTTGTTTATTGATGACACAATTTCATCCGAGAAATTATTTTTTTACTGGATTCCAACTTTTTTTCCTCAAAAAATCTGATCATAGGAGTGTTTGTATCATTTTTTGTAATGGTGGAAATGGATTAAACACCATCAAAAACATTTGGGCCACTCAAAATCGAATCTTGACAATTGTAACCCAGCTTTCCCAAAATTTCTGCTAGGTTTTTATCAAAATCTTGCCAATTTTTCTACTATTTTCCAAACAAAATTGTAACCTCGTTAAACTACTTTGTATTCATTTAAGTGAAAATGTCCCTGGATCACAATCTTATCTAATATAATGATGCTTGCTTGGTTTATGTTTCTAACTCGTCATTTGTGTGTGGATGCTTTCTACTTGCGATCAGGGTTTTACACAGGGAAACAATAAGTTAGGTCTAAAAATATCATGCGTGTTGAGTTGAGCAACGAAAGCATAACATGAAAATAAATTGAAATTGCATAAAATAATGGAAAATAAACAAGATAGCAAAACAATCAAACACATAAATTAACACAATGTTTTATGTGGTAAAACCATCCTTGTGAGGGAAACATCCACGGGGCAATGATAATCGATATTCTTGTTATTCAAGGGAGATTTAGAACAACCAACTCACAGGCATACATTGTCCAACCATTCAACCCACTCTCCATTCATTTTATGTTTTCATATTACCTCTATAGGCTTACATGTCATATTTTTTTCTATCTACATCCACAACATAAGAACAAAAAAGTTCATTTTATATGTTTTCTCCAAAAACTTAGATTAGGAGAAACAAACCAAACCAAAGGAATCAATTTAGCTATTATCCCAAGAATATAGGGAAATAGTTGGCAACTTCTAACAATCTCCACCTTGACAACAATTTATCTGATATATCATGCCCAAAATATTCATCACCTTCCTTGCAAGCTAAGAGAAGTTAGGCACCATTTTAGCTTCTCTGACAAGACTGGTTTTGTGAACATGTTTGCATAATTTTGCTTTGTATGAACTTTTTCCAAAGCCACCACTTTACTTTCATCAATAGCCTGTCTTACAAAATGGTATTTAATAGGTTTATGTTTTGTCTTACTATGATAAGATGGATTCATCGCTAAGTGAATAACACTTTGACTATCACAAAATACTTTCACCTTGTCCTGCATCCTTCCAAACTCACCCAACAAACCTTTTAACCAAATTGCCTCTTTGCAAGCATGTGAGACAGCTATGTATTATGCCTCGGCAGTATATAAAGAAACTACGTTCTAAAACTTTGACATCCAACTAACAACTCCACCTGCAAAAGTAAAAGCATATCTAGAAGTGGATCTCCTCTTGTCCAAGTCACTTGCAAAATCTGAATCAAGATAACCACATACTGAGTCACTACTACATTATAGGTGATACAGTAATTATTTTTTCCTTTAAGATATCGAAGCACCCATTTCACTGTTTCACAATGCTCTTTACCTAGATTTTCCATGTATCTACTGACAACATGAATTGCCTGTGAAATATCTTGCCTTGTACTAACCATCACATACATTAAGCATCCTATTGCATTAACATATGGTACATGAGACATATACTCCTTTTATTCATCATTACTAGGACACAAACCTGAAGAAAGATTGAAATGGGAAGCTAAAGGGATTTGAGCAGGTTTCACATTATTCATACCAAATCTTACTGTTAAACACACATATATTAGCAACAAAATATGAAAGATAAAAAACGAGAGTACATTTTTTATTAACAAAACATATACATTTATAGTACATGGTTTGACCATTGGGTTCCACATCCCAAGGTCTCTTGAACTTCGTTTGTCTATTCGGCTTCCACACTAACCCTTAGAGGATTAGGTGTCCAACATTCCCCCCTTAATCCGAAGGGTTATGTATGAGTCCAAGAAGAGAGTTGTAATACAAAATGTGCAAAAAATGCATGGCAGCACTAGGCTGAATGTGCTCTCTGAAATGTTGGTATAAAGGGCGGTGGTTTAAGGATGACCACCAACACTGGAACGCTAAGGGTGATTCCCGGAACTCTTCCAAAACTAGCAAGAAGCTGAAGTCTTCTACTAGAGGAAGTGCTCCTATTGTTTTGAAGAGGGAAACCTTCAACCATGAAAGGGAGGTCTCACCCTGCATAAAAGGGAGAACTTCAACCTGAAAATGGAAGTCTCAACCTGTGATGGTTTAAGGATGACCAACAACTCTGGAATGCTTAATGCAATTCCTGGAACTCTTCCAAGTCTGGCAAGAAGATGAAGTCTTCTACTAGAGGAAGTGTCCCCAACTCTATTCCTAGAATTCTTCCGAAACTGGCAAGAAGCTGAAGTCTTCTGCTAGAGGAAGTGTTATAGATTCTTTGAAAAGGCATTACCAACTAAAGGCATGCTCAGGGGCATCTTTGTCTTTGGCTACAACTTTGAAACTGGTGTGGCAGGTTGTGGCTCAGGCTCGCTTGATGTGGCTTTGAAGCTTGTAGATGACCATCATTTCCCCCCTGTCAGATACAAGGTGAGATGATGGAGAAAAATCAACTGCAAGACTGTTCAATACTCTGGAACAAGTTCGGATATGTGACTAAAATATCTTCTTGGCTGTTGATGCCCATTGCCAAGAAGCGATCCATCCAATATGAATCTTTGTTCTTGTAGGAGGTTTGTTTTTGAAGCATCTGTTTGAAGAATGACTGGTTTTATGACAGTGCTTACATGGATGAAGATCAAAACAGTGATCTTTCAGATGGCCAACTCGGTCACAGTGCTGGCATTTCACAATCTGTCATGGCTGTTGTGGAAGAGAACCAGAATCTGAAACAACTGAAGGTGAATTGTCATGAGGAGCAGGTGAAGATGAACCGTCTTGAAGAAATCCAACAATTTGAAACTGAATGGGCTTTGAGTAGTCTGGAATATGAAAGGACACGTCCTTGTCATATCCAAGACCAGTTTTGTGCTTGTTATGGACAAGCTCTTCCCAAGGTCTGATGATTAGCTTGGGAAGTGCAAATTGAACTTCTGCATCTGCATGTGACTTTGCTGCTTCCTTGGGCACTGGATTGGAATCAACTTGCTACTTATGGGAGTCAGAATGATGACTCCACTGCGGTAATTCTTCCTGCTGTAGTTGAGATTCAAGCTGCAAAAATTCAATTTGTTCTTGTGCATATTGTAGACATGTCTGAAGTTTTGAGAGAGAGCCTTTGCTGATTTGGAATGTGTCATCAACAGTAGATTGTATAAGAGTTTTCAAAAACTCTAATATTTCACCAATTTGAGTCATCTTCTATAATGTCAAAATACAGTTTAAAAAATTGATTACAGTTATGGATCAATGAGGAAGGAGCAACACCCGCTTACAATATCTAGTCACCCTTTTTCTCCAAAGTTGATTTGAAATTTTCTTTAAGATGTTGATACATCTAATGAAATGTTTGCCCTTTTGGTCAACAGAGTTAGGTTCAGTTGATGTTGCCTGGTGTAATAAGGGACTTTTTTTTTCATGTAATATACAAATCATTCGACAGTAACAGTAGACATGCATGAATAATCTAAGGATTATTAACAGCAATACGATTCTCCTCAAATCGACAATAAATAGGGCTAGCTGTCCAGTAAACAAGGAATGTATACAACCAACATTTTACCAAGTAGAGTATTGTTTGCAACTATCAATGATTTAATAAACTAGATCCAATATTAATCCAAATTTAACTGAGTTCTACTATCTGAAATTTTATCCTGATCTCCTGCAACCCCTATATTAACCCACAGACCTTTGAGAGTAATTGCAATAGGCCTGGTTGCCTTCTTGAGGGTACTTGCAACCCAGAAATGTAGTATCGGTCCTCAACACGTTTGAAACAACTCACAGTGGGTTAGATGCTCCTGTTGAGAACTCAGTTGTCCTCTTGTTATGATGCGTAGCCCTAGGAGGGCCGAATACCAGGTTGCTGCTTCTAGAAAGGTTCAGTCCTTCAATTTGTGTTTATGTTGCCTCAGAATACCTCAATTTGTCCAACTACGAGTAATCAACTTGACTTGAAATGCTACCGGCTTTGATGGGACAGAGAAACTTGTTCAATGCCAGATTTCTCTTTATATGCCCACAAACAATTTGTAATAAGCATTGGCTTTTAGATGAGGAATACGCCCTTCAAACAATGATATGCTCATGCTTTAGCTACTCAGAAATTTGTCCCCATCACATTTACATGCAAACATAATTTCTAGGGTCATCATAGAGCATTTCAACGGCATATTTGAATGACAGTCATGGATGCGTAGAGAGATTCATGGAAGATGGCAGCTCCATCGATTTTAAGTCGATTCTGTTCGGAGCAGGCAGAAGAGGATGTCCCGGACAAGACTTGGGAATGCGAGTTTTAGAGTTTGTCATAGCGCATATTTTGCACTATTTCGAATGGAAGCTTCCCCAAAGAATATTAATCTCGTAATGCTTTATCGCAGAGCAAAAGCGTTTGGCCAGGGAATGCCAAGAGTCGTTTGGCATCTACGATCAGGGAAGAGCAGATCTCTGAATTCGCTTATGCTTGTGTTTACTGACTGGTATTACACTCCTTGCTCTGGCTTGTTTGAATCATCTCCGGTCCACTGCAATACCACTGGTTCACAGTTTATGCGTTCTCAACTCATTTAATATCACCGTGCTCAATGTGCCCAATCCGAAATTGAAATTGAAATCCATCTCCCACTCAACGACGATTGAGTATGGTAGATTACTATGACATCAATCACATTCTCATGGAGCAAGAACTGGTGAGACAAAGAAACAATGGTGTTATATATACCAATGTTTATGTATATGAAACACTGTGTTTTGGAGAAATCCTTAATATACCAGCGTTATATATATATACCAAAGAAAACAATGGCATTATATATATACAAAAACAACATTATATATGAAACACTGCGTTTTGGAGAAATCCTTTATATATCAGCATTATATATATACCAAAGAAAACAATGGCATTATATATATACCAAAACAACGTTATATATGAAACACTGCAGTGCCACCATGTTTAATGCAGTGCGGAGGCCACCATGTTTAACGCAAATACCTTTTCTTCGACTGTGCAGACTCAGGTATTTCTGGTGCAAGGCCGTGAGCCTTCAGTATTCGCAAGACTTTATTGCCAGTGACACTCTTCACATGTGCAATTCCATGGGAGTCACAGAGAATCACACCAATTTGTGATGGCATCAAACCTCTCTAGTTCGTATGGCCTCTGAGTCACGATCAATTCTGCTTCCGCAGCAGCGTATTATATGTCAGAGTAGATACCAGCAACGTATTATTGTCAGAGCAGAGCAGAGGAGCAGTGCTTTTATATGCAGGTGAATAATAGACAGAGAGCAGTGTTTTGTATGCAAGGCAGAACATAGGTAGAATAGGGAGTTACAAAGCAGAGGGAAGCCAAAAATGGTGCTGGAGAAATGACAAAGGTTGCAACTAGAATTTAGCTTAGAAAATATTCATGAAATGCAGAACTGATAATAGAAATGACCTGCACAGAAAGGCCATAAAACAAATGGCTCAAAGTAATTATGCAGGGCAGGAATACGCCTGCTCTGATACCATGTTAAACACACACATGGTAGCAACAGGATATGAAAGATAAAACATGAGAGTACATTTTTTATTAACAAAACATATACATTTATAGTACATGGTTTGACCATTGGGTTCCACATCCCAAGGTCTCTTGGACTTCGTTTGTCTATTTGGCTTCCACACTGACCCTTAGAGGATTAGGTGTCCAACACTTACAAGTATTTTCTCCACATACTTTTGTTGTGATAACCAAAACTTACCATTTTTATTATCTTTTTGTATCTTCATGCCCAATATTTGTTTTCCTACTCCAATATCCTTCATTTCGAAATTCCTAGCCAAATAAGCCTTTAACCTATTGATCTCAACCATGCTTTTGCTTACTACAAGCATATCATCAACATATAACACCAAAATAATGAATATGCCATTTTCCAACTTTTGAAAGTAAACACAATGATCATACTCACTTTTGGTAAAATTGTAGCTCATCATGAAGGAATCAAACTTCTTGTACCATTGCCTGGGAGATTGCTTCAAGCCATACAATGACTTCTTGAGTTTGCAAACAAACTTCTTGTTGTGATTTTGAACAAACCCTTTTGGTTGTTCCATATATATATCCTCATCCAAATCTCCATGTAAGAATGTTGTTTTAACATCTAGCTTCTCTAAATCTAGATCAAGTAATGCAATTAATGCTAACACAACTCTAATTGAAACAATCTTAACAACTGGTGAAAAAATCTCATGGAAATCAATACCTTCCTTTTGAGAATATCCTTTTGCAACCAATCTTGCTTTGTACTTCTGAACAATATCATCAGCTCCTTTCTTCAATTTGTAAACCCACTTGCAACCGTCAAATTTTTTGTTGTTAGGAAGTTCCACGAGATCCCATGTCTTATTTCTTTGTAAGGTGTCCATTTCCTCTTTCATTACTGTGTTCCATTTATCACTATCAGATACTTCCATTGCTTCCTAATAACAACTAGGTTCTCTGTCATTAGCAATCAAAGCAACAGAGGTAGCAAAATCATCATACCTTTTAGGAAAAGATCTGATCCATGTAGACCTTCGTACAATTTTTTGTGGTATTTCCTTAGTTTCCTAAGAAATTTTTGTATCTTGATCTACTTTTGTAGGAGTTTCTTCATGAACATCTTCATGATCCTCCTCCCTTGAACATGATTGAGTTTCCAATTGAAATTGTTGAATCTGTGGTACTTTTTCCTATTTCGTTTCACCATCTACATATGATTTTATGAGTGATGATTAATCAAATATGACATCTTCGTTAATGATGATTTTGTAGGTAGTAGGATCCCACAATCTATATCCCTTAACTCCATCACCATGTCTAACAAATATTAGTCTTTGTTATTTTGGATATAATTTAGAACGTTGATTCTTTGGAATAAGAGCATAGGCATCACAACCAAAAACTTTAAGATTTGAATAATCACAAGGTTGACCTGTCCATACCTCTTCTAGAATCTTATAGTTAATTGCAATTGATGGTGACCGATTTACCAGATAGCACGCTGTAAGAATTACTTCTACCCACAATTCCTGCTACAACTTGGCATTATTGAGCATACTCCTTGCTCTCTCTAGAAGAGTCTTATTCATGCGTTCAACAACACCATTTTGTTGAGGAGTATAAATTGTGGTTTTATGTCTTTCGATCCCAGCTTCCTTGCAATAATTTTCAAATTCCTTTGAAGTAAACTTGGTTCCATTGTCAGTTCTCAAACATTTAATTGACCTACTATGGCTCTTTTCAACCAAAGCTCTATACTGCTTAAAAGCATCAAATACATCAGCTTTTATTTTCAGTAAATAGATCCACACCTTTCTAGAGTAATCATCTATAAATGTTACAAAATATGAAGATCCTCCAAAAGAGACTTTAGGAGATGGTCCCTAAAGATATGAATGGATGTAATCAAGGATACCTTTACTAACATGTTTTCATGTTTTAAACTTTTGTCTAGATTGATTTCCATAAATGTAATGCTCACAAAAATTCAAATTCAAAGATTTCAAGCTTGGAAGTAACTTACAATCAACTAATACCTTTAGCCCTTTCTCGCTCATATGACCCAAGCACTGATGGGATAAATGAGTAGAGTCACTTGCACCTTTAGATGCTATTGTTGCATGATCTGTTTCTTTCCTTCCTTCAAGCTTATAAAGGTTCCCAAATCTTTTAGCCTTCATGACTACCAAGATGTCTTTCGTCACCTTCATAACTCCACCTTAAATTGTACATTTATAACCAGCATAATCTAACACTCCCAAATATATTAATTTCTCTCTAAGCTCATGCACATGCCTCACCTCTATTAACATTCTAACAGTACCATCATACATTTTAATCTTGATATTACCAATCCCAACAATTTTTCATGTAATATCATTACCCATGAAAACTACACCATCATTAATAGATTGGTATGAAGAGAACCAATTCCTATGAAGACACATATGGTGGGAAGCACCAAAATCTAGTAACTAATTATGATGATGTTGAAAAACAGTAGAAGTGGACAATACCTAATCAACAATACCTGCACTAGTTTCAACTGAATTAGTTTCCTTTGTAGAGTTCTTTTTAGCATCTTGTTCCTTTCTTTTCCAACAATCCTTCTTAAGATGCCCTGATTTGTTACAGTACCAACACTTTAACTTACTCTTCTTGCCTCTTGACTTCGATCTTGATGTGTCTCTCGAATTATGATCTTTTTCTTTTGATTGACCTCTTGCCACCATTGCTTCTAATGTTGAGGTTTCAAGACTACATTTTTGTCGAGTTTCCTCAGACAATAAAGCTCCCATAATAACATCAAAGTCAATGGTATCGGTAGAACTAAAACTGATAGAGGTTACAAAATGATCCCAAGACTCAAGCAGAGAACACAATAGTGTAATTGCTTTGTCTTCCCCTTCAAGATTTACATCTATACTAGACAAATGACATAAAAGAGTATTGAAAGAATTCAAATGATCATATATATTTGTACCTTCCTTCATCCACATCCTGTATAAAAGCCGCTTCAAGTAGATTTTGTTTGTCAAGGACTTCGTCATATAAAGGATTTCTAACTTGGTCCATAAGCCTATAGTTTTTTTCTCTCCAACAATGTTAAACAACACATCATCTACCAAGCACAGATGAATAGCATTGAGGGCTCCTACATCCATGTCCTCCCAGCCATCATTATCCATGCTCATGGGTTTCTTTGCCCTACCCAGCAACGCCTTTGCCACTCCTTGTTGCATGAGCATATCCCGCATCTTAACCTTCCATAGCTCAAAGCTATTACTTCCATTGAACTTTTCGATTTCAAACTTCGCACTCTGCATCTTCGCCATTAACACAAACTTTTCTCGAAAGCTCTGATACCACTTGTTGAGTTGAGCAACAAAAGCATAACCTGCAAATAAATTGAAATTGCAGAAAATAATGGCAAATAAACAAGATAGAAGAACAATAAAACACATAAATTGACATAGTGTTTTACGTGGTAAAACCCTCCTTGTGAGGGAAACATCCACGGGGCAATGATAATCGGTATTCTTATTATTCAAGGGAGATTTACAATAGCCAACTCACAGGCATACATTATCCAACCATTCAACCCACTCTCCATTAATTTTATGTTTTCATATTGTCTCTATAGGCTTACATGTCAAATTTTTTTTTCTTCTAAATTTGTCCACATGATAAGAACAAATTTTAAGTATTATCCCAAAAATATAAGAAAATAATTAACAACTTCTAACCATACTTAATTGACAAATTTAATATACATTAAGGAAATTATCATTTTCCAACTACACCAACATCACATTGAAATATAATTAAAAATAAATAAAATTAATTAATTATCATTAAAACAATTTCTAATATTAAATAAAATAATTAATTCATATAAATTCTTTCCCTACTCTACCATATGAGTAATGTATAACCATCTAATAATTCATATTTTAGATCTTGAAAACATATCATTTTATGCGCTCATCATTACAAAAGAATCTCTCAACGATGGACAACTATCAGAACACTACCATTAGAGTAGGGATGAAACGTGGTCCTAACATGGCTTTTATGCAGATTCTTGAGGTCAACATTTGTGAAACTAACTCGCAGTTAAGTTTTTTTTAAAGAAGTGATTTATTAGTTATATGTATAGGTATTTTTATTTTAGAATAGGTTTTCTAAAATTTTAATTTAATTATCAATAATTATTAAGGAAATCATAAATATTTAATTTCAACAAAATATAATAAAATATTAAAAGTATACACTAATCAAATTTTGAGATTTATATTCAAAGTACTTATTCTTTTTTTTCTCCTTTTAATGAAATTGATTATAGCTTTTTTTCTTTTCTTTTTGTGACTAGGGTGAGCCTAGGCCAAGGCCAACCCGTTTAATGGATGGAGAAAGAACGTTCAACAAATTATAACTCTATTTATTATAATAATAATAATTAAAAAGAATTAACATATAGTTAAGCCCACACAATGGATGGAAGAAGAACGATCAACAAATTATAACTCTATTTATTATAATGATAATAATTAAAAATAATTAGGATATAGTTAAGCCCACACACACATATCTAAAAAAACATGTAACAAGATTCTTAACTAGGGGATTCACCCCACTTAACTTGTAAATAGGCCTTGTTACAATACCATGGACCAATGTCATGGTTTATCAATACCACATGCCCAAAAATGTCATAACTCATTTCATATGATACTATTCATATGACATTTCCCTTTTATGAAAGAATTTAATTAAAAAGAAAAAACAGCATAACTACTTTGGAAATAAATCTCAGCTTGGTTGGACCCTCACGCTATGTCAGAACAGGTAGACATGGGGCCCCCTCCTCTCCTAACCTTTTCCCCCTACACTCAGAGGCACCCACACTCACTCCTTGGCCAAAGTTGCTATGGAGTGCTATGGATACATTATTCTTGAAGTTGTCTAGAGCGAAATTTCAGATGTAGAAGAGAAATTCAAGAAGGCTCACAGGTTTACACTGGACACACACATGGAGTGGGAGACCAAAGACTGGCTCCCTCAAGTTGACAATTCCACACGAGCAAGAGCTTCTACTTATATGTAAACTTTTAACTTGTATTGGAATGTTAAAACTCTCATGGGAAGAGTTCTTACAAACAAAGCTGACACTCAATAGGAACTTATCATTTGTATGGCAGAGCTCTTGGAAAAAATGGATAACATAAATAGGGAGGTTCGTTGACCAAGCGAATCACTAGCACCGACCCCTCATCATTGGACACCAATGGTTATCCTCAACTGACTAATCATGCACATAATTCACTTGAATGAGAGAATTTAGGGCTTCAGCTCAAACCAACATTTTATTTTTCAATATGGCTTTGTATATCAGTTCATATATCATTTTTTATGTAGTTTGTTTTGTAAATTTTATGCTATAAGATCCACAGATTAGGAATTTTATAAACAATCTTAAAAATTTAATTTATGCTATGGAAACAATTTTGTATAAATATATAAATAAAGGAATGAAAGAAATATGTTTTTATCTTTAAACAAACACAAACATATTGGGACAAAGTTATTAGATGTATGATGAGAGGTGTCAAACATGTCAATGTTAGTAAGCTTTTTCTAAATAGATGGTCTCAACTAGAATTCTAATGTCAATTTCTCAACTAAAAATATTTTTTATCTTTACAGTATAGTAGGTATAGATTGAATGAATTTTCTATATTATAAGATAAAAAATAATATTGTGATTTACAGGGTTTAAAAGAATTTATCATGTTTACATAGAATATATAAATGGAATTAATTTTTGAAATATTTCTATGTTGAACAATTTAAAGAATAAGTTTTCCTTGAGATTGTTAGGAAAATTACACAGTCCAAATAAAGGAGGGAAGGTGTGAATTAGATATTATAAGAATACATTTTAAAGTTGGAATTATAAAGGTTGTTTTGTTTTTTCCTTCTCAAAGTTATGAATACAAATTAACACTGTGAAGAAAGGAGGCTATAAAAGAAATTGTGATGCTATGAGCATTGAAAAGAATCTAAGTTGTGTCAAGGTAGGAGGCATTACAACAAGGGGGGATCTATTTTTATTTTTACATATACTGCAAACAATGAATTACAAATATTGTGGTAAATTCATGACATGCAAGAAAGTAACATTAATGTAGACTAGCATGTATTAACCAAAGAGATTCTAACCAAGCTCCCAATTGCATGGAACTAGCTAAATGCTAAGTAATTTTGGCAATAATCAATTAAACTAACCCATTGTCTATGTATGTAATTAAGTTATTGAAAAGGATTCCAAGTTAATAATAATTAGGGTGGGAATTACTCTCAAGGATAATATGAAATCAAATGAACAAACAAATTTATGTATCTAATCAATGCTAATAGAGAGTATTAAATCATTTGATTCCTTCCATAGTATTATAGTTAATCATGTCAATAAATTGGGCAACAAGATAGCAAATAAGCTTGCCTACTTCCATTCTAAATTAGACTGGGAACACACATGACCAAAACTCAAAGAGAATGAAATCTTTAACAAATTAAGAGAATTAATTAAGAAAGATGATGCTTTTGCCAACAATGTCAATGTATAGAAGATCCTCTCAACCAACTAATAATAGTGGATGATTGGAAGCTATCACAATCTTGGTTGATGGACTAGAGGGAGAGACAACACTTCAACAAATAAGGATGGATCATGGCTAGTTAGGTGGTCACTCCTATTCATGAAAACACCTAATGTAAGAATTTGCCTATGTTTAGTGACTATGGAAACCTTTAGATACCACTAACAAAATTATATTACATACTCTCATTTTCTTATTTTTACCATCAACTAGTTCTTATTAACAACTTTTAAGTATATAATAAATATAATTTATTGCAGGAAAATAGAACCTACTAATATATAATTTTTTATTTGTATCAACAACTTTTGGAATTTTTTTGCTGTAAGCTACTCCATGATAAGTTACGACTCTGCGCTACTTCCAGTTGTATATGATTTTGTTAGACTCAGTTTTTGTAGTTAGTTCATACTTTGGATTTGCCTTAAGTTGAGATTATGCACTACAATATTTATAGGTTTTGGATTATTAACTTATTTCCTTTTATTTGAAGTGGATGAACTCTTAACTAATAAGAAGCAATGTTTTAGGTCTCACTCCAAAACCAAAACGAAGAATCACCAATGTCCGCTGCATATTTAGTACCTCATATGATCATCAATAAAACTATTATAGAAGAGTTATATAATATCTAATAACACTTATCCTTTCACCACATATATGAAGCTCACATACGAAGATATAAATCATACTATGCAAAATAACTGACAATTAAATGAAGGTATAATATAAAGAAAGCATGTAGTTTAAACATCCACAATATAACTCAGAAAATAATAGAAATTTTGGCATGATATTGAGCAAATGCGGTTTAATTTTTTTTTTTTAAATTTGGATTACAGCTATCAAGCTTCAGGATTTTGGATGCCCTTGAATTCTGGATGGTGCTGAATCCATTTCTGCCCTCAAAAAAAATGATTTAAACACTCCTACAGTCAATTTTTAAATTCAGTAGATTCCCCAAACAATTTCACCATCAAAATGAAATTGTAGCCAATTGTGGCCTCGACAATCCCTAAAAGAAAGGCTTACCCGCAGTTATGAATCAGGTTATAAAGAAGGGGATTCCAAATTTTCTTAATAAACCGGGTAAGATTTGCAATTGAAGATGAGATAAATTGAGCTCGTTTGTTCACTCTGACCCTCTGCTTTACTATACACTAAACTTTATTTTCACTTACAACTTACCATTGTACGATACTTTATCAATCCAGTGTGTTCCATTATCCAATCCATCACTAAAATAGAATCCAGCGATCCACCTGACAGATGCATAAAGATGTAAAATGAACAGACCCATTTAGGCCTACCTAATGAACATAAGCAACAGGAAAATGTTAGTCTATCTGAAATATGACATGGAGGATCAATTCACACATCTTAGAAATTCATTTGTGAACGCAGTATAACTTATAAGGATTTTCAATGTCGAGACCACATTATTAGGATAATCAGCCTAAGTTTATTTTTAATTTTAATTTGATGTAATGAGGACGAAAAGATCTGAGTTCCCTATCTGAACTGTAACTGTCCCTTTCTGCTCTCTGTAAGTCGTTCACTAATTTAGGATTCCAAAATTGTAAGTGGTCACAATTAGCTCCAATTCCTGTTATTGAAATACTGTGAGAGGATTTAAATTCTAAGTACTTATAATTTTTTTTATGTATTGTCTCAATTCTAATCAATAGAAGTTGCCTTTTCCCTGCGTTTAATTTGTCCCTGAATTTCCGCATGTGGTTCGCATTTCTGAAATTACATTTTTATATTGCTCTGAGATTTACTTCTTGCAATTTGCTTTTAGTGTGGTTCAAAAAAACTTGATTCATTTGGGTAGAAATTGAAACCTGGGGAAAACAATATGAATTATAGGATGAAAAGGTAGTTACCCACCGGGGATTGCAATATTTGTGGAAGTTCAGAGCAAGAGGATGAAGAGAAGATTCCAGAATGATAATGGTTACATAAGTTTCAATGGCCGATGTAGTTTAGTAGTGAAATGAAACGAAATGACACGGGCGGCCAACAAGAGATGAGATTAAACCAAAAAAAAACAACCTTTATTACCAAAATTTTGTGTCCTTTGAACCCAGAGAATTGCAATCAATTCATTCATTTACAAAATACATTCATAATATACAACTTATATTCTGGCGGTTGGGCAGCCATCATGCTGGAGCACCAACAGGTGATCGATCCCTTTCCCTGTGCCTCTCTATCGTGACCGAACTGAACTGTGTTTCAATTTCAGTTTGGAGCCCAACAACTGAGATACACCGCGCATCACAATGAATCGTCCTTTAATTCTGCTTTCTTTCATTTTACTGTTGCTTCAGCAGGTGATCGATCCCTCTCCCTATACCTCTCACAGAATTGAATTGTATTTCAATTTCAGTTTGGAGTCCAGCAGCTGAGAAACATCACGCATCTCAATGAATCATCCTTTAATTCTGCTTTCTTTGATTTTCCTGCTGCTTCTTGAACATGAGGAGTCAGATTCGCTTCAGAAACCGAAGAAGCAATAGCAGCGCCAACGCTAGTGGCAGAAATCCCAAAAGTATGAGGAGAAATAGAGAATAACTTGGGCGTTATTAGTACATTCTTGAAATTGAAGGCCCTCTGATCTGTGAAGATTCTGAAACCCTCGATTGCTCCCACAGCCGCCATACAAGAAGCCCTCTTTGAAATAGAATTCATCTTTCTTTTTTCCCTTCCTTTCTTTGGATTTAGATTTGCACTTGGATAGCAAACACAACAAAACAACAATAGCAATTGTGAAGTTGCAGACTGAGATTGCACTTGAGATTTAGTTGGGTATTTATGTGTGTAGGTTACCCACAAAGCCAAGAAGCAGGGAAGACAACACCATATAAAACCAAAACCAGCGGTATATGATAAGACAACACCATATAAAAACCAAAACCACCGGTACATGATAAAAACATATAATTAATTCTATCGGCTGATGTCAGGAATCCAGTCCAATCCGTTGCTGGTTTTCCTTTTGGTTGTGGGTGCTTTCCGGTTGTAAGTGTGGTTTTGCTCGTGAAAAGAATACCGTAGGAATCGCGGTTTTGGTAAAAGGCGGGCGCCCGTTTCCAAATCCTGCGAAGCTTGTCGGCACTCATAATGTCCATCCCATCCCACATATGTTTTTAATATTTTATCTACGAAGTTATTCACTGGGTGGTTATCCAAAATTCCCATTTCTTCAATCCAGGTATCTCGTGGTCAGGGCAGCAAAATTCTTCGAATAGTTGAGTGGAGATTCATTCACTTCTTTAATAATATAAAGTTGTAAAAATAATTATATTTTAATTTAAAATATATATGTATATTAAAATTTATTTTTATAATATGTATAATTTTTTTTAATAAGCAATCACTTCTAAAAAGTTTAAAAAGTTATAAATGGTAGTTTCTAATAAATGAATAAAATCAATTTTTATAAATTGAATGTGATTTTCTAGTAAATTTGTTTATGGGTTTTGGATAAATGGTAATTAAGTGTGTTGTTAAGATATTCTTAGAAGTCACTAGTTCAATTCTTCATCTTATTTGGGTGTTATTCTTGGACATGATCATGATGTAATCTCATTGTTGCTAAACTCAAATTCTCTATCAAATTTGTATACATGAAAAATAAATATATTTTATAAAATTAAACTATTACTATTTGTAATGAAGAAATGTTCATAATATTAATAATGAAAAAATATTAAGGAAGACCAAGAGGCGAGGGGTACTTTATTGCTTCGATGAACAAATAGAGATAAAATATGAGCGGGGAATTTCCAAAACACTTATCTTTATGGTTAGGTCTGAAGCTAGGGAAAAGCACTTTATAAATATATTTTATAAACTTAAATTATTATTGTTTTTAATGAAGAAATGTCATAATGTTAATAATGAAAAGATATTAAGGGGAAGCACAGTGGAGGGGTAATTTATTGTCCCGATGATGAACAAATAGAGATAAAATATGTATGGAGATTGAGGTAATTTATTGTCCCGAGGATGAACAAATAGAGATAAACTATGCGTGGAGATTAAGAATTTCCACCAATAACAAGACAAAATCACTTGCTCTATGATTAGGTTTGACAAAAACACTTTATAAATATATTTTATAAAATTAAACTATTATTGTTTTTAATGAAGAAATGTCATAATGTTAATAATGAAAAGCTATTAATGGGGAAGCCGGAGCGGAAGGGTAATTTATTGCCCCAGTGAACAAATAGAGATAAAACATGCACGAAAATTGAGAATTTCCACCAATAACTAGGAAAAAGCACTTGCTCTATGGTTAGGAAAAAGCATTTGCTCTAGGTTTGAAGCCAGGCAAAAGCACTTGCTCTATGGTTAGGTCTGAAGCTATCCATAGATAGAGATATAAAACAATTAATTGTATTGGGAGCCTCAATGTTAAACATTTAAAAATTCTATAAAGATAAGGAGCTAAGTGAAAATGATTGGCTTCCCTTTAAAGATTAGAGAGCAAATTTAAAAGTTTGAGAACATTGTTTTCCATCACCTACGGAGAGAAAAGAATAAAATTGTTGATGAGCAAGCAACCAAAGAAGTGGCGGCTCGCGGGAGTAGAACTAATGGCAGGTTAAAATGGTGAAGGCACATGTCATAACAAAGGACACTAGCAGATATTCCCCACGCGATCTCACCTTGAATTATAGCATCCCTCATTTCGGCTCTTTAGTCCTCAATAGGCGAAGTAAATGCGGTAAGATTGATAGTTGGAATATGGAAAGGTTGCAGGACAAAAACAACATCACAGAGCGAATGACTAGCAAGGGAATTCAATGCTCAGTAATGAAAATAGAGCTTGGAATGGGCAATAAGCATGGTTACAAATGGAAAGCAGTTGAAGAGGAACCTCGTCGAGTCTTAGTTAAAATTTGTTTGAAGCCGAGAATGGCATCTCCAGCGGAGGCAAGTGCAGAGAGGTGAGGAATAGCTCAAGAGGCAGCGTCAATGGAAGAGAAACTTTCCAAACTGGATGGTGTTGGGGCTCAACTAATGGAGGAATCACGAACTCACTTTTCACTGCATATGCGAGAGGTTGAAATAATGAGGGAGGATGTGGAGAGGCTTCATCTTACATTAGTGAATGTAGCAACGAAGGTTGATAATCTCTCGGCAAAGGTGGATGAAATCGAGGTAATGGTGGAGGCGAGAACTATTGGGGTACTGACATAGGACCCTCCTATTAACATAGAAAATCAAGGCGAGCTTGAGGAACTGGAGGTTGTAGAGATTTCTGTGCAGGTAGAGGCATAAAATGGCAGTGCAATGGCAGATGGAGAATTTCCAAGAATGTAGATTTCTTTCAGCCTTATTCTTTCTTAATGTTATGTAAATCAATGCTTTATAATGACATGTATGGGAGACTTTATAAGATAAGTTCGGTTAGAAGCAAAGTAAGATATAAGCAAGGTAGTGACATAATGCATTTTGATTATTTTTTGTTTTCAATCGTTGATGAACAGTTTGTGAATGTAGGGGTTCTGGCTCGTTTTCCAGTTTGATAATATAAAGCTACTTGTTTCCTTAAAAAAAATGAAAAAATATTAAAATTTATATGGAATATCAAAATTAATTTTCTTTATAAACATTCATACAATAAAGCACATGTTCCAGCCTAGGGGTTAGCTCAATTGGTCAAGTCCTCGTCGATAAAGCATATTTGGCATTGAGATGAGCAGTTTGTGAATGTAGGGGTTCTGGCCCGTTTTCCAGTTTGATAATATAAAGCTACTTGTTTCCTTTAAAAAACATGAAAAAAATATTAAAATTTATATGGAATATCAAAATCAATTTTTTTTATAAACATTCATACAATAAAGCACATGTTCCAGCTTAGGGGTTAGCTCAATTGGTCAAGTCCTCGTCAATAAAGCATACTTGGTATTGAGAGGTCACACGTTCAATTCTCTCAACACTCTTGAGCTTAAGCTTCGTGGTTGAGATGGCAGGAAGTGATCCCTTCAGGTGGATATGTCTGATACAAATATTCCCTAGACATAGGGGTCACTAATCTTTGAGGTCTGTGAACCACATAGAGATTAGGCTTCGTGGTTGAGCCAACAGGAAGTGATCCCTTTGGGTGGATATGCTTAGTACAAATATTTTGTAGACGCAATAGTCACCGATCTCCAGGGTTCGTGAACCACATAGAAAATAAATAAAGCATATGTTCCATGTATCCATCTTGAAGACTACATTTTGAATTTATGAGTATATCGAAATTATGTTTAACCATGAGGATCAGCATCCTTTCAACCCGCAAGAACATTTGTTATCTTTATTGTCAGTTTCATTAAAACATAAGAAATTGTAGTAAACATTGAGGTCTTTGCTAAAAATCAATAGTTCTACGAAAAGTTAAAACATTATTAGTTCATGATATTGAGGTTTCTGTTGAGAGTTAATAGTTGTATGAAAAGTTAGAACACTATTAGATTCAAAAAGAGAAATTACTTTTTTTTTTTTGTAAGCTAATGAATATGCAAATATATCATGATTACACTAATTGTTTATTATGTAAGATAAGATGTCTATGATTTAGACCATTCTAAGATTCATACAAGAACAATGTTGAAGGACATCATTCATCAACACGACCGTGTTATTGTTATTAAATATATTGATTGTTCACTTTATCTCTCAAACTATGCAAAAATGAATGTTAGAGTGGAAGTTAGAGTATAATCCCAAGTCCATAGATAGGATTACAACAAAAATTATGTTACATATTTCTCCATAGCTTGCTTAATTATTTTAACCAAACATTAAAAAAAATTGCTACAAACATTAGTTTTGCAACTAATATGCCTCATATATGTTGGGCTTAAAGCACAAGGAAAGATAGTGATGGAGGCATTGTCAAAATATTTGATACATGAAGTATCATCACACTGATATCAAAGTTGCTAGAAATAATAAGAAGGAATTGAAAGAGTTTGACAGATAAAGATGCATAGAATCAAGAAAAGGGGAATGATCAGTATGGAGAACAAAGAAGTAAAGGTTTGATGATTTAGAAAATTGAAAGAATATAATCCGAATTCTCATTATTTTTGTCTCAATTTTAAGTTATGTCATGTTGGCAAGGCTAATTTTGTGTAGGTTCATATTTAAACTTAATCAAATGCAGACAAGTTAGGAAATTTCATTGAGTACAATGGTGTTTTTTAATCCCAAACAAAATCATTACACACTTCTATGTGAAACAAAGTAAAAAAATGCATTTTATTTACAATGATCTTAACTAAACATATAAATGATAAATATATTATTGAGATATCTACATTCAAGTATTAATTATGTATTTTGTCACCATTAAGTATATGTCGTAATAATGAGACGCAATAAATTACATATTAAGTGATCAAGATGACTATGTTGAATGTGCTCAAATAATATTCAAATATCAAATCACAATTTTATAACTATATCATGATTAATTACAAATATACACGTAACAATATCATTTCCATGGGTTTGCCTAATGCCTATTCGGCAAATTTGTCTTTGAGCCACATATTTGTAGTTAATCTTACTAATATGTTCTCAATGTCATTACAATTACACCCATAACCCATAGCTAATTGTTTCGACATTTTTGCAAAGCTAAGAGCAAAAGCAAAAATAACAAATTGAATAAAATTACGGTGTGTAAGTTTCAAACCTATAAAGTGAAAAAATGTATATAGATTCTTATGCAAAATACAAAAACAATCACTAACATACACATAATACTCAAGGATTTACCTCACACATAATAGATATCTAGTAATCTTGGCACAAAACGACAATTGAAGTATATTATATTAGAGTTTTCGTAGCCTCTAGATAGGCTTCAACACATCAAATACCATGCATTAGCAAAACCATGGGCTCATATACCACCATCGGTAAACCCATCAATGATTAACCAAAAATTTAATTTTGTGCTACTTTGATGTCCATTATATCTCCATTTAAAATTTTAAAGTAGCAAGTTCTTGACGAGAATTGTTGTTTCTATTTGTCGGTAAACCCATCAATGATTGACTTGCTATAAGGATGGATCAAGGGTCATCATTACCTTTAATAATCAGCGTAATTTATCATTGGCTAGTGCTAGATCTAGAAAAATAGTTTATTAGGCATCATTATCTTACACAAACTTCTGTACATGTTTCTTAGTCTCAACTATTCAAGCTAAGTGAACTTACCATTCCTATATAAGGGTTTAGGCACAAAACGTGGCAGCACTCCCTCCTCTTGTAAACCACTTGGTAAATTCTATGCAAAACATTTCCTTCAAACCAATCACTAATTGAAAAATGGAGTACATAGGCTAAAAGTCGATAAGTAACTCATTACTTATATTGTAGACAACAACCCTAATATTTTAGGTGTCGATGTAATCATTATCCAATCCAACACAATTTTTTGTACCTTCATTTAATTAATATGTGTACACATAATTAAAAGAAATTGAGAGAAATACAAGGAATGAATGTGGCCTAGCATTATGAAGATAATTGTGATAGAGTCTAGTGATTAATTAAATGATAATGGTGTACATACGACATATTCACAAATTTGTACACATGCGCAAATTTGTACACATGCGCATTTTAGGTTCTCATTGATAAGACAATTATATAATAAACCAAATTCTTAATAAATCTAAAAGAGAATAAATGGTTTCTAAGTTGATCACTAAAATTGGTGTTAACTTTAATAACCTCTCTTAATGAATCTAAAAGAGAATAAATGGTTTCTAAGTTGATCACTAAAATTGGTGTTAACTTTAATAACCTTACAGATGTTGTGAGTTGCAATAGTGAGATTCCACTAAATAAATTTAGTAATCTAGATTATTATGAACTATGATTATATGCATATGTAACTACCAAGCCAAGATTTATTATAAACAAAAGATAATGCACAAGCTGCGATTTTGTTAAATACACTGAAAAAAACATGAGTACCTAGACAACAAAACCACAATAAATCCTACTGTGACCACTCACTTGACCACGCTAAACTCTAAGAATTGCCTATCATGAATATGTTGTGTTTCACATAAACCATACATTTATGATAATGATTTACATATAACATGAAAATATCCAATTTTTAGGAAACCCATAAATGGCATGTCATTAATTTATTACAATATACATACGATAAGTGAAAAAAAGGATAGGAAATTGAGCAAGTTGGCAATTGAATTTCGATTTCAATTTCAATTGAAAGCCCACCCATTGAGTTATATCGCACATCTCAATGACTCCTACTTTTATTTATCATGATTTATTTTTGTTGCTAATATTGTTATCATCAAATTTTTCATTTTAGAATTGAAGAATCACCAAATTGTTCATTTTTTGGTTGAAGAATTGTAATTAATTGAAATAAGGAAAAAAAAGACAAAAACATATTGCAAACAATAAACTAGATACAAATCTACTATTGTATTTGATTGACAAGTTTAATATACATGAAAAAATGGCATTCTCTAACCACACAAGCACCATTACAATACGGTCACTAAATCTTTAGATTTTTTTTTTCAGAACGAAAAAAGCTATATTGTATTATATAAGAAATATAACGGTTTCCCAAAAGAGATACATATTCATATGATTTGTGAGATATGACCATATCTGTCGAAAAAACAGGTCATCAAGATAAGGCCATTCATGTCCCTGTATGTAGAAAAAGGAAGCACAGATAAAAACACCATACTGTAGGTACAAGATCCCCGACATTTTCGTCAAAAATAGCTATGTGAAAAAACGCTTTAGATCAAAACATGTCTGAGAAAAATTGCTAAAGCGGAATTAGAAAATTGGAGGAGAAAACTCCTGAATAGTGAAAATATTTTCATCTGACAGAACCTGCACAAACCATAAACCCGGAGATGAAGAGAGACCCTTTTTTGATAAAGAGTCTGCCTTCAGATTTTGAGTCCTGCTGATGTGATTTATGGAGGATTCATACATATCATCCCAAAGAGACCTGATCCTGTTCAACCAGCCAGCGAGATGAGGCATTGAAATATTGTTTTCCTTATGCACAAAATCCACCATTACCTTTGAGTCTCCAAAAATCAATACATGCCTGATGTCTAGAAAGGAACAAAAATATAATAGGCCAGCAAGAACCATAGCTTCTGCTTTAGAGTTAGATCCCCTTCCTCCATTCCAATGATTTTTAGTAAATCTAAAGATTGGAAAAATAAACTATTACAATTAAAACAATTTTTAAGATTGAATAAAGGGATTAAATTATATAAATTCTTCTTACTCTACAGCTCCACATTGTGACTAATGTATAATCATGTAATAACTAATATTTTAGATTTTGAAGACATATCATTTTACTTACTTATCGTCGCAAAAGAATCTCTCAATAATGGACACCTATCATAAAATTAAAATTATAGTAGAGATGAAACTTGGTCCTAACCTGACTTCTATGGAGGATTCTTGAGACTAACAATGGAAGGTATTTGGGAAGCTAACTTGATCCTCTCATATTATGTGTACATGGTTATCAGGAGTTTATTTTTTTATAACCGGAATAAGTTATTTTTTATTCAAATTAATTATGTTAATAGGAATGTTTATTTTGGAATAAGGTGTTGAGAGTTTTAATTTAATTATCAATAATTATTGAGAGGATGATATAGATTTAATCTCCATGGAATATTCTAGAACATTCAAAATAGTATGCAAATTAAATATTGTGATCTATTTCTAAAGTAGTTATTCCTTTTTTGTCATTTTAATTAAATTGATTAATTAAAAAATAATGTCATATGAACAAGTATCATATGAAATAAGTTAGGGTTTTATGGGCATGTGGTATTGATAAGCCATGGTATTAACCCATATTATTGTAACAAAATCTATTTACAAATTCATAATCTCCATGGTTAAGAATCATCTTTCATGTTTTTTAAAATGTATGTATGTTTAAATTATACATTAATTCTTTTTATTATTTGTTAATAATAATAATAATTTAAAACAAAGTTATAAATTAGGTAGGTCTTATTTTTTTCAAATTGTAGCAACGTGGGATGTATCATGTAGTAAGTGTTTTATGCTTATTATGAATTGATGTCTCTCCACATTTGCCAACTGTTTAATTTATATGGCTATGCTAGTGATAGATATAATAAATGTTTAAAATATAGAAACTTATTGATATTTTGTTTAAAAAAAAAATCATTATTGTTTTTACATCAAAAGGCATGTCTATTTTGGAATATCAATAATTATTAGTGCAACCATATAAATTAAATGGTTGGTAAATATTGATAGACATCAATCCATAATAAGCATCAAAAGCTTACTTCATCATACATGTCAAGTCGCTAAAAAGAAATCATAAAAACTAAATTAGAAAATGAACTAAATTATAACTTCATTATTATTATTATTAAAACACACACACACACACACACATTTTAAAAAAAGCATGTAACAAGATTCTTAATCATGAACATTCACTCCACTTTATCATGGAGATTCTTAACCTGTAAATATGCTTTATTACAATATCATGGGCCAATGTCATGGTTTATCAATACCAGATGCCCAAAAATCCATAACTCATTGACATGTGACACTTTTTTAATGAAGGATTTTAATTAAAAGGGAAAAAATGGCATAACTACTTTAGAAATAAATCTCAGCCTGGTTAGACCCTCATGTTGTGGTAGAAGAGGTAGACCTAAGGCCTCCTCCTCTCCTGACATCTACCCCTATCCTGAGAGGCACTCGTGCTCAATTATTTGCCAAAGTCATTATGGAGCGATATAGAGACATTATTTCTGAAGTTTTCCAAAGGGTAATTTCAAATGTAGAAGCACAAGTCAGGAAGGCTCGTAGGCTTATACCAGACGCACACGTGGAGCAGGAGACAAGACACTGGATCCCTCATGTTGACAATTCCACCAAAGCCAAAGCATCTACTTATATGTCTACTATAAACTTGTATTGTCATGTAAAAACTATCATGGGAAGAGTTCTTACTGACAAAGTGGACATTCAGCAGGAACTTATCACCTACATGGTTGAGCTCCTAGAAAATATGGATAGCGCAAATATGAAAGTAACTCTACTGACCAAGTGAATCACTAGCATTGACCCCTCATCGTCAGACATCAATGGTGATCCTCATCCCCGTGATCAGGAACACATTTCAATTGAATGAGAGAATTCAGGGGTCAGGCTCAAGCCAACATTTTGTTTTTCAATATGGTTATGTATATCAATGCACGTAGCATTTTTATATAGTTTATTTTGTATGTTTTATGCTATCAAATAAGAAAATTAGGAACATTAAAAACAATCTTAAAATGTTGACTTTATGCTGCTGGTCTAGTTTTCCTAGTGGTAGACGTAGAGACTATATGTATTGTCAATATCTGTTTTTTGCAGTAATATAATATTTCTAATCTTACAAAAAAATAAAAACATCAAATCACGGCCTTTGAATATTCCATGGAGCCTAAATCCCTACCATCCACCTAATAATTATTGGTAATTAAATTGAAATTATGGAAATCCTATTCCAAAATAGACATGTGTATCGACATAATTACTTAGATGATAGGGATTTAACTTTGAGGGAATATTGGCCCATAGTATTGTATCAAATGTTATTCAAGGTTGTCATTGATGTCAATATGGCATTGTTTGTGATGGAAAATTCTTGTGATCCGTGATGTTTCCCTAAGATGCCAAATGATCATAATGCCCTAGTGATGAAAGTTCTTATGAATATGCCATAACCTCATGTATATTATGATATCCTTGATGAAGGGCTTGATGGCATATGATGACATGGTTGGAGACCATATGATGACATATATTATCATGTGACTTTAATCTTTTTATATTAAACCAAATTTAAAATGGGCCTTTGAATAATAATCCTTGTTGGAGTAATAAGCTTTGGAAAACTTTTAACCAAAGTTCACAAAAGAAAATATAACACAATGAAACCCTATCGGAGAAATATCATATCGATGTTATATCATATTGGTGTTTTTTATTGTGTGTCACCACTCAAAACCTCCAATCTTTGATATGTGATATCAGATATGTGACCCGACTCCGGTCTCCAATATGTGATATCATATATGCAGCCTGACTCTGATCCCTAATCTTTGATTTCCGATATGCAGACCCGGCTTGATTTAAGTTACAATTTACTTATCTAATCGCATCTGCCACTTTACTGGAACTTTTGAAATGGCACCTTTGATAAGACCTAAGCTTTGATTTCCAATATGCGTACCTGACTTGATTTAAGTTAACGATTTAATTATCAAATCACATCTGCCACTTTATTAAAACTTTTGAAATGACACCTCTAATAAGACCTAATCTCCGATTGTCGATATGGTTGTGGAGCCGATTGGTTTTATAATAACATTTTAGTGTAATATCACGTCTGTTACATTGACACTCTAAAAGAATTTGATTTTTGAAGGTCATATATCTTATTTTTACAGTCTAGCCGACCTATACCCTATCTCTCAAGTCAGCTTCCTCCATAGGTCACGTCTCTTCACTTCAAGGTGAAATCCATATATATATATATGAACTCGAACCTTCATTTAACGATTATATATCTTTGGTTATTCAACACAGACAGTAAGATACAATTCACAACTAGTGAACTTTACAACACTGAGGAAAGGAAGTTTAAGGCCAAGAAGAGGAAGCAAATTTTGGTTGGGTTAAAAATTGATGAAACAAAATATCTCGGACCAATGAAACATTTGGACCAACAATAAGGAACAATATGCTTGATATATAACGAGGCTTTGTAAACCTTCAAGATGTATCTGAAGAAATCTCAGACCTCTTGGATCAGAACTCAGAAGGCCTTCATCCATTGAGAACAAGTAGTATCCGAAGTATTCCAATACTAGTCGAGAATTTATAAATGAGCAGTATCCGAAGAATTCTATTAATGACCAAAACAATTTTGACGCAGAGAACGAAAACTACAGTACCGAGAAGAGACAAGGAGATCATAAGGCCTGCATCTATTGAAGCAACAATATGGTCATAAACAGTGATCTACCATACGCTCGGACATGTGGTCAATAACCAAGAACTGAAGCTCGAATTATAGATGACCCATGGATAGCTATAAGAGGAACCTCAAATCTATAGTGGGTATTGTGGTAACTCACTTCAGTGATCAGATCTGTGTGGTCTGTGGAGCTCGAATTACAGATCCATTGTAGCCTGGAGGCCTATATTATATAGCACATCATCAGCATTGATTGAAGGCCAGCTTGTAGGTATTGTTTGAAGGGATAAGGAGTTCAGACAGACTAGTTCACAAGTGCCTCAGAACTTGTTGAAGAAGTAATTTGAAGTACTTTGTTGAGGAATTGTAGTGGAGCAAGACCTTGGGATTGAACCAGTTTGAAGTACTCTTGAAGGAGGGTTGATTTTGAAGATATTTTTGGAGCAGGCTTAGTGTAGCCTGGTGAAGACATCTTGTTGAGAAGCTTTAGCTGATTGAAAACACCATGATGCACTGTTGAAGGCCCTCATGATGTAACCTTGAAGAAACTTGTGTGGGTAATATGAAGAGCAGTGGTGACACCTTCTAAGAAGACAAGGTTTTCATTGATGAAGTGATTTGGAGGAGACATTGCTGAAGATAGATAGGGATCGTTGAAGAAGATAATGGGAGCCATGAACAATCATCAAACTTATCTTGACAAATTGAAGCTGAGGGTTGGAGCCCTGGAGGTTGGAGCTTCATAGAGACAAGGTTGGTGCCTTGAAAGATAGGGTTTGAGTCCTAGAGGATAGGAATCCTAAAGATACCAAGTTGGAGCCCTAGAGGTTGGTGCCTCAAAGTGACAAGGTTGGAGCCATGGGAAGTCCAAGTTGGTGCTTGACCTAATACAGGTTGGAGCCTGGGAGATTGAAGATTGGTGTCTTCATCTAGGGTTGGAGCCCTACACAAATATTGTACTTGATTTATTAAGATTAATAAAAGTATTTATTCTTATTGTTCATTTTGTGTTCTAATTATAAGTGATCTAACTGGTAAAAATAACAATTGAAAAGAAATACTGATTCCCCCCCCCCCCCCCCTCAATATTTCCAACAATTAGTATCAAGAGCGAGTACCTTCACTCAAATCCTAACAACTTGAAGGTTGATCCTTAGAACACAAATGGAAAAGCCAAGGAAGAAAGCCACCAATCCTCCTAAATATGTCTCTTCCTCATCTGTGAAAACTGAAGACAATCAAATTGGGAAAGTTCCATTGTTCAATGGAAACATTGATATATGGAAGATGAGAATGATAAATTTCTTAATGGCTCAAGGCATTGAAATTTTGGAATCAGTGATTACTAAAAACTTGATGGAAGAATAATCCAAGGAATATAATACAAAAGCGATTAAGGAAAACTTGAATGCGATACCAGATGCTATAAATACCAAAGTGGAAGAGTGTTCATCGGCAAAAGGTATGTGGGACAAACTTCAAGATCTTCACTCAAAAGGAGCATTGAACATGGTTGCTAGTCAAGAAGATGATGGAAGGTGATCCTTTGTTTCCTTTCCTTTCTATCCTAGCGATGGAAGGTTTGGGTTCTGGGGGCTTCACCGATGGAGCAATACCATACCACATGCATTCATATTGGGGATATATATTGAGGAAGAAATGACATAATATATTGAGCATATAATAGGGGTTAAAGGGTTTTTATATTGGAAAGTATAAAAAAGGAGCTCAAAGTTAATTAAAAAATATAAAGGGGTTTAAAAATTGTTAATGAAAAAATGGATACCTACAATATCTAGTGAAAGTAGGTGAGGTATATTGAGTTCGTATTGGTAAGGGGTTAAATAATGTGACTTTTAGAGGTATTTTCCTATATGTATTCAAATTAAGGATATTGTTTAGTATGCCACGAAGCACACGTGATATGTCAAAGGTTCATTGAGTGAAGCCCTCGTGAATTGGAAATATAATTCAAGGAAGTAGCCAACCAAGGAGAGATTCATGGAATCTGAGTGATAGGCTAAGAGATACAAATTAAAATCAACAATTCATTGATGATAATATGTTATTTGTATAATCCTCTCTCTAGGAGGCTCATAGATTCTTGTTCATATTATCAAACTTCCAAGAGGCATCAGTCACCCTTCTATATGGAGACAAATATCACATCTTCTTCTTTAACACCTGTCGCAGAATTCAAACACACTTGGATAGAACAATGGGCTTTCAGGTTGGAAGTCTCCCAACAAAATACTTGGGAATACTATTGGCGGAGAACTCACTAAAGGTATCCCACTAGTAGGAATTACTAGACTGTCTTAATAAGCGGTTGGCCAATTGGACTTTCTGATTGTTAAATCTAGTGGGTTGAGTTACTCTTCTAAAAGCGGTCCTCTAAGAAATCCTTATATACTAGCTATCTATATTATCGAGACCGAAAATGGTACACAAGGAAAGAGTGTTGCACTTCAGGAATTTCTCGTGGAAGGGCTTGCAGAAAGCAAAAAGTGGGGCCTTGTGGCATGGGACAAAGTGTCTTTGCCTAAACTAGAGGGAGGCCTTGGTGTCAAGGATCTAGAAACTTTGAACAGAGTGATTGGAGAAAAAATATGGTGGTGGTGGTTACAAGGGGAAAAAATTTGTGGAAGCAGATCTGGGACCGAAAATACGACCAAGCTAGTACTCAAGAAAATAAAATCTGACAACAAAATTTCCCTTTGGGTTCATCCATATGGAATATGGCATTGGAAAACAAAGCTCTTATTCTAGACCACGTGTTCAAGGAGGTCCGTAATGGCCATTTGACTAATTTCTGGAGCGATGCATGACAAAATATTATGTGATTAGATCGGCATATGAATTAAGGGAGATTCAATCCTTCACCATAGCCTAAGGTCTCCTCTCAGTGGAAAACTATTGGGTCACTTCAGACTAGAAGACTTAGTGGCGTGAATGGAAATCTTAGGAATATTGGTTGGAGGATCCATCCATGCAATCGTGGCCTTTATTAATCCCACGAGGGTTTCACTCAATGAACCTATGATATATCACGTGTGTTCGTGGCATACTAAACAATACACTTAATTTGACTACATATTGGAAAATACTTCAAAAAATCACCTTATTTAACCCCCTACCAATATGAACCCAATACACCTTCCTAATTTAAAAAACCCCTACTTTCACTAGATATTAGGTATCCATTTTTTCATTAAAAAATTTTATACCCCTTTATATTTGTTCATTAAATTTGAGCTCCATTTTTTATACCTGCCAATATGAGATTTGTTTACAGCCTATTATATGCTCAATATATTATGTCATTTTTTCCTTAATATATATCCCCAAATATGAATGCCTATGGTATGGTATTTCTGCCCTAGTGAAGCCTCGTGATTGGTCTGAAGTCTATAGGAGAGGAGGATTATGTTCGTCTAGTACCCAAACAAGTTATGCTAGGGGTACAAACACAAAGCTAAGTTTCAGTGAAAGAAGATTATAGTATCTTAGTGAGACATCAACGAACACCCTAAGACCCCTTCTGGTGGAGAATATGGAAGGGGAAGCCTTAGCTGAAGGTAGCCCACTTATCGTGGTTAATAAGAAAGAGGAAATTGTTAACCTGGGATCCGCTAAGTAGGAAAGGAAATGTTGGTCCATCCTATTGGTAATTATGTAAGAGCCAGCAGCAAAACTACAAACCACCTTCTAAACTCATGTAGTTTCACCATCCACCTCTAGGAGAATGTTTTTTTCTTATTTGGCCACCTTGATTGCTCTCAGAATAGTTTGATTGAAACTCTTGAGTTGTGGCACCAACCTTTATTTATGTTAGGTCCCTATACTACTAGTGTAACCCCTTACTGTTATTAGTACAACCCCCTTATTATATTGTTGTGCCCATGTAGTCCCCATATTGTTATTATTGTGCCCTTACATTATTATTGTTATGTCGGCTTTGATTATATTATGACCCCTTAGACTCTTATATATAGAAAGGAGATCTTGTCATTTGTATCATCCAAGAATTGTTCATTTGTGTAATGTAAAGGAGGTTTCCCCCTCGAAGAGGCTTATTTTGAAGGCATTTATCTATCTTTTCTATCTTTTTGTGAGCTAGTTTCATAACATTTGGTATCAGAGCTTTGGATTCTAGGGTTTCGCTGCTCCAAACAGGTCATTGTGGAATTTTCGTTATAACTATTTTTCTGCGATGTTTCAGAAGCTAACAAAAAAACCCATTTGATAATAAATCTCGCTGAAACTTGGGCCGAATTTCAGGTCAAGTCTCGCTATATTTTTGGAGATATGATCTGAGGAAGTTAGGGTTTTTGCCAGCTCCATAATTTCATCTAAAACAGGTCATCGTGGAATTTTCACTATAACGTTTTGCTACTAAGTTTCAGAAGCTAAAAAAAACCCATTTGAGACGAAATCAATCTAAACCTTGGGTCTAAATTTCAGATCTTGTCTCACTATATTTTCGGATATATGATCTTAGGAAATTATCATTTTTACAGACTCCTAAATTAGATCCTAAACACGTGACCTTGGGAAAATCATCATAACTTTCTCTCTAAGCATCAGATTGAAATTTTGTAAGAATTTATAGAAAGAGGGCAGAATTTGGTTTTCTGTGTATATTTTTCAGATCCGAAGGTCAAAACAGTGACATGTGGCACTTTTTACAAGTTTTCTCTACTAAAACATTATATAATCACGTCAACTTAGGAGATTAGGCATAACTCTTTCTTGGAGAATCAAATTCTGATCAGACTTGCGGGGTTAAAAAAAGAACTCAGAGGGCTATTACAGGCTGAAATTTCATAACTTAAAGATCCAAAATTATAGAGTTACAGTCGTTTCAAGAGAAAGCTCCTTAAATCAAGAAAAAGCAAGATGAGGAAGTTTGATGGCAAGCATCCGGTAAATTGGATACTACAGATGGAGAAATTTTTTGATCTACATGGTGTACCACTCTTACAAAAAGTACATATTGCATCTTCATATTTAGAACAAGATCAATTTTTATGGTATAAAGGGCTTTGTTCTCGTAAACCACTTGTTACGTGGTCAATTTTCACGGAGGAACTTATAGCACATTATGAGGATACAAAGAGAAACACCGTCTTTAGCCAATTGATAAATCTCAAACAAAGTGTTCAATGGTAGATCACA